>OMNM01009752.1:15684-32680 GCA_900302745.1 Parablennius parvicornis | reverse complement strand
TGTATATAGTATGTAGTTTTCATATACATTGGCATATTTTCTCTCTCTCTCTCTCTCTCTCTCTCTAGCTTGCGCTCACACACACACACACACACACACACACACACACACACACACACACACATTCACATAAGCACACACACACACACACACACACACACACACACACACACACACACACACACACACACACATTTTTGGAGAGCATTGCTTGTGGGACCCACTCACCAAACCCATTACCCTAATCTTGACCGTTATAACCAAAGGAAGAGTAACCATAGCCCGGGAACTAAATCTTAACCCTTTAAAATGATGGAAGATGTTGTGGGATCCATCATCTTGATCCTCAAACGATATATCCGACCCCACAGGCTCCATAGATTCAGTTTATGACCCCACGAGGGGAGGAAAATAAAAACTCACTCACACGTGCAAAAGGTTCATGGTGATTGACTGCAGGAGGATATTTTTACCAATTCATTTCGATTCCTTTCCAGTGCCAAGGTTTTGGGGCCTTTGAAGCTCGAGCGGAAGTGCACAAGAGCGCTACTTTAATTTCACTTAACTTTAAATGCTGCCAAAGTCCACGAGGCCTTTCTAAAGCATACGGACAGCTCTGAAATTAAGCCATGCTGCAAATACAACATAGTGGAGATAGAGGTAAAAGAGAGAAGGATTGTCTTTCCTCATGAGGAAATTAAAAGAGAATGTTCAGGAACAGGTTATAATTTCTAAACATTTATCAAATCTGTTGCAGGGACAGATATTCATCTGTTTACAATGCTTGCGTGGATACGAAATAGCCCTGTACAGTTTGTGAAATGAAGACCAGATCCATTGTAGAGAGCAGCTCAGGACAAGCCGGCAGGAGATTTCAACCTGGTTGGACATGAAATCCTGGCGTGTGTTGTGTTTCACTCGCTTTGAAACAATATCCAATCAGCCTTTCTCTTTCTGCTTTGTTTGGGAGAGCTAAAAGGTCAAGAGGGCGGAGTATGAACTACAGGATGGGGTGTGACAGATGTGTACAGAGATGAAAACAAAGGGAAGCTAACATCGAAAGACAAAAGGAGGGAAAACAGAGGACAAACTGGCCATGGATCTGAGAAAACAATTCCCCTAAAGTTTGATTTATGAACAGTAAAAACAGATTTTGGAGAATTATAAAGAAGAATATTTTGACCATCTCAGGCTCCGTTTACACAATGTTTCAATTGAAATAGGATTGTTTTGCATTTGTATTTCAGAAAAGTTTTGCGTTTAAACTGCAACATTTTGAAAACAATGTCTTTTTCCATAGAAATGTCAGAAATGCTGGAAACAATACAGTTATCGTGCATGGCCAGGAGTTGGTGCAGTTGGTTCTACAATACGCTATAAACATTAACAATGTTAATGGTGAGTACATGGACATTATTTATGGACAGACGACAAAGTTAGATTTTTATTTACAGTGACTCAACTATAAAACAAGTCAGAGGGACGATGTGGACTGGGAGTCAAGACACTCTGGAGGCCGCCATTGTTGTTATTGTCCACCAGTAGCACAACAACGGCAGCTGAATAAAGGCTGAAGAAACAAACACAATCATGAACAATGCAAATGTATTCAGAGGTAGTAACTCACATCACATGATCTGTAAGTTATTTTCATATGCCAGATAAAGTGCAGGCCTACATGGATGGATGTAAAAAAAAAAAAACTGACTCATTTACATAGGGTTGGGAATTATGTAAAGTCAGATATTACTTTAATGCTAAGTTTCAGTTTCGGGCACAATGCCATTCTGTTGAAGTTAAGTTTCAGTTACGGTTCAGTAATTCTGATAATTTTATATTTTTGTACTTTATGGTCTATGGTCACTGGTTAAATTCTATCAAAACATGCCAGAACAGCATGTGTGCAGCACAATTTGACTCGTGACTTCTAACTTCAGTTGACCTTGATGAGATTTTTTTAATTATTATTTTTCAATTGCAAATTCGGGGAGATTCACAAATTATATTTTGGTCCAAACATCCCCCCAGTAATATGCAGCCTCTGGCCATTAAGGTGCCACGGTAACACATCACGGTTATTAACACATTTTCTAAAGAAGACAATTAAAAGTAACTTATGAGTTACTTTTTGAACTGGTAAAGCTTAATTTCCTGTAACTCATGTGTAACCAATGTACCGTTTAAAGAAAGTAATTTGTAACTTTCTTAATAAATACTTATTTACAGTCATTTCCAAAACACTGCAGATCAGTGATGAGTATATTTTTGCTGTAAATATCACTTGAATGTGTGTTTCATCAGTTTCTTTTTTACATACTGAGCAGGTACTGAGTTTTGGTAATAGCTCTGTTTCACAGCAACAAACACTGACTATTAAAACTTATATTAGATTATAAGAAGGAAGAAAAATTAGAAACACAAAACAGCAAAGAAGATGATGCAGCGGAGTATGCAGGATCATCCATCACTGCTGCACAATTAAAGCAAATGTGGGAGAGTACTGAGCATCATGTGAGAGTGATAGAAGAGGGGAAAATACGAGAATGAGACCTAACAGATGAGGTTCCTCCTCTTCCTCCTCCTCTTCCTCCACTTCCTTCTCCTCCTCCACCTCCCATCGGGCTCCGGCACATTAATTGAGTTTGGATGGATTGGAGATCAATGGCGTGGAGGCTCCTCCATTGCTCAGCCGTAAGAGGGATTAACATTTGAAATCAATTAGTTTTGTGTCTGCAAACCCTTACCTCGGCGGGAAGGGAAAATCAATTAAGGAAATTAAAAGTTGAAGCTGCAACAGGAAAGTCATTTTCAACGAGCTCCTCGGTCTCTCCTCTTTCATTTTGGCTGGAGTTAGAATTCAGAGTGGCTTCAGCCTTTATCTCTGGGTCCTTAGAAGAGGTGCAGCCCTGTGGAGAGACGTCAGGTGGGGGGGGCTGACCTTTAGACTGGTGGCCTGTGATGTGAGGAACTCCCGGGTAACTCCTGGAATGAAATGAAGCAAAGTCACATTTCTACAGAAAGCTAATGTCACATAAGTTCATTATAAAACCTTCAATCCCCCACCATTTCAATTCAAAGTATCCTTTTATTTCATCCTGATTATCACAAAAGACCCGAGGTTTTACATTTCAAACACAAATTTGCTAGTGTAGAATCGCTTCTCGCACGACACTCACACCAAGATGTGTTCTTAACTCCTCTGTGGCTCTTATTAGCGACGGACACCAGGAGGGGTGTGATGATAAAAGTGGTGGCAGAGAGACAGAGAGGTTAGAGGTAAAGAGACAGAGCGTTGGTTTAAAGATGGCAGCCTGCTCTGCCTGGAAACAGACCACACAGCTCAGCCATGACCGTCCTCTCTGCAGGGGGACTCAGACGCAGGAGTCAGATATCAACAAGACAACAACAGCAAGAGGAGGACATGTTCTGTGATAAGTTGAGAAAAGCTAATAACTTGGACTGTTATGTTCAGTTTCTGCAATTATAAAAATTGTATCTTGGGGCCTGACTTTCCTCCGATGCCCTCAAAGTGTGATCAACTGTATATTCCCGTCAACAGATTGTGCTTTTGGTTTACATGTGCTCCTGTTTACATCTTCCAGTAACCAGGAATGATTGGAGACTACAAGTCCAGATAGTGCTGTTATTAATCAGAGAGAGACAGCAGCTCAGCAACCATTTGCATTTTGAAAATAAGTAAAGACAAACAAGTCCAAATTAAAAAAAAAAAAAAAAAAAAAGTGTTAATGTAATTCAGCGCCTTCCCCTGATCATGTGCACATGGTTGTGTTATTGTAGGGTTACTGGGAAACATTAGTTGAGCTGTCAGCACTGTGGCAAGTATTCAAATATGATTCTCTCGGTAACTTCCGCTGCGGCCGAATCAGCTGGTTGAAACTATTTGAGTTCGTCACTTCTTATTAGAGTTTGTGTTTTCTACTGCAGACACTCCACTACATGCATTACAATTATCAAAAGCCGAACAGAACTCTGGACAACACCTCATTTTGGATTAGTGCACAAATGATGGCGGTTTTCAAAAAGTTACATTTTCAGCGACTACTCGCACCATTGTTGCGTAAACGGACACCCAAAATGAAAAGACCATTTTCCACTTTCACATGAATATTAAAATACTAACAAAAGTTGGGTTGTCACTGTGAAGCATTACTTTGTTAGAGATAAAATGAGGCTATGGTAATTGTAAAATATTTGTGGTTTAAAAAGAAAAACACTATTTTATCAAGTTAAACAGCCTGACAAAGGGCTCTTTGTGCATCCAAACCCCATCCTAAATAAAAAAATAGAAAAACAAACTCTTCATTTTTTTAAATAATAATACTGGATGGCTGAAGTCATAATTGAAAACCTCATCAGTTAAGAAACGACAAACGGTTCCGTGAGCAGCAATTAGCCATCACTCTCACTCATTGTCTTTTAACATTTACAGGATTGATGGATCCTTAAATTTCCTGGCTGCTTCCAGCTGAACAATGCCACCACTTCTTTTTTTCATATCTGCGCTTTGTGCTTATTATATCACGCTCTGATTACAATCACCCTGCACTCTCAATGTGCTTTTAATGCTTTGTGAGCACCACTTTAAGAATTACACACTAAAGTCAAAGACACAAAGACACATGGACACACGCACAAACACACACACACACACACACACACACACAGATACAGACACACACAAACACACACACGCGCTCTGCAGGCTCTCAGTGGATAAAGGAGCTCTTATGACAGCGGGGTAGAATGAGGGAGGAATGAGCACCTCCACTCTGTCTCCTCACAAAAGAAGCAAATGTTCTTTGATATCAGTGGAGAAGTTCCCTGCGACCACAGTTGGAAATAATCTATTCTATAAAGACACAGAGCCATTTCCCTGCCCTGCTCCACGTTGGAGGGTCGTTTCTCGACCCTTAAAAAAAAAAGAAAAAAAAGAGGGGATGATGGCGGCGAACAGAGAGCGTGATGGAATGAAAAGAGAGGCACAAGGATATGAGCAGAGAAAAGGAGCTGGGAAAAGAAGAGATGGGGCTAGATGAAAGGAGGGGAATGGGGGAGACGTTGGAGTAGAGAGTGGTGAAGAGAGGAAAAAAAAATCATCTTATTCCAAAGTATCTGCACCTGAGAGCAATTTGTCCCCAATTTTGGGAGCTTAATCACACTATTGAAGTGTGTGCACACACACATCCAGCAGCAGCAATGTTTGCAGGATCTGGAGGGAGTTAGACATGCGGATGATGTCTTCTGGGAAAGCTGCAGGGGTCTTTGAAGAGATATCCAGCTCTGCAGCGGGGGCCCTCTCATTTTCGAGTGTGTTTGACCCCAGCTCCTCCATCTTCTGTTTTTTTCTTTCCCATCTTAATGCTCCACAGGCTCTCTTTTATGGTGTGGGCATTTTGGCATTTTCACATCTTTTTTCCCTTTCTTTCAAATGAGGTATAGGGTGGAGCTTTTCTTTTTCCTTTTCTTTTTTTTCCCTTTTTTTAGAAGGTGGTGGGTCATTACACTAGTCTTAACTTCTCTCTGGTTTTCTTATCTTCACATCGGAAACGAGGCATTACCTTGTGGAGCGGAGCCAGCGGTGGCTACTCGTGAACGAGCCTTTCAATAAAACGAGAAAATACATATAAAAGTGCCCCGCGGATCCGATCTGATGAGATGATGGAATGAACAGTGGAGCTGGAGGAGGAGGAGGAGGAGGAGGAGGCACTTTGAGGGTGAAGAGCAGCAGGAGGAGGGAGTTCTGCGGTGAGCAGAGTTTGCTTAAAGCGCTGAGCTGTTATTGCAACGGGCGGCTCAGGAATGCAACCGCTGACGACTGCGACCAGAGAGCGAGGGGCAGAGAAAAGGAAAAGAAAGAGAGTGAAGGAGGGAGTGAGAGGAAGAGGAGGAGGCTGGTAAACCAGAGTGCGACCAGGCAAACCACATTATGTCATCAGAGCTCTATGATCTGCTAATAACCAAATCGTATTGAAGAAAAACACTCTGGTTTCAATTAGGAGTCCACAAAACGCTGTTTGACTTTCAGATATGTGTTCTATATCTCAGGAACGCCGATCTGGACCAACAGTCAAAGCACCAGGATGTAAAACGTCAAACAATCTTGCATTGAAATCCAAAAATGAACACAATCGTCAGCAGGTCTCCATTTTATAAAAAAGAAAACCCACATGATTCGTGATATGCCAAATTGTTTACTTTTCATATCATGTTGCTGCTGCAGCAGGATTTAAATGTTACCAGTTGTGTGCGTGACATTAATCTGAACATACACCCATGTTTCAGAGTAAGTGCACCCTAAGGAAAAAAGCAGGTTTTCGATGTTAACATACACAAAACATTTGGTCCTGTCTGCAATGCTGCCTCGTAACAGTGACATTGACACATACAGTGGGTATGTGTCAATTTCAAAAATTGTGATTAACTGAAAAACCTTAATGGAGATAAAAGTGAACATATCTCACATTCCTCACTCCAGTTTCAGTTTGAAATTATGTGGAAATACTTGAGCCTTGTTAGATCCTTCAGTTTTAAAGCGCATTTAACAGCTTGGGCAGTCTCAATTTGATCTCTAGGACTCATCCATTTGCTCACATATTAATTCACACACATCCACACAGCAGTGGGAATACTTGAGGACCAGTGTATTACCCAAATACTCCTCATCGCATGGTCAGGGCATTTAGATGGACGTCAACCAACTTTAAAAAAACGTATCCAGCTGCTCAGTGTGGGCAGAATCATATTAAAGAAGAGTATCTAGCATTTTTAATGGAAAAAAGTTGAAAAATCTGAAAGTTTCATAGAAATCCATTCTTCTCCTTTTTTCTTTGGTACCTTCAACTGTCTTGTCTCCTCTTGCTGAAAATGTCCTGTAATGATGACGTGATGAAAATCGTTCATGATCTGAATGTGACTTCAAGTTCAGTGTCTCTCATGTCTATCAGTTCAGTAAACATGAGCTTTATATGTATAAATAGTTCATATAAGTCAAACCTCTTCTTTAAGGTGGACATATGAACATCGGCATTGATATTAACCACCTGCTAATCCAGCACTGAAACGCAGAAGTTTTCTAAAGATTGATTTCTTTGGCTCTGGTCAGTCCTCAACAAAATTGGCACCACTGGAATTTGCACCACTTATGCAACTCCTTTCCTCACTGTCGAATCAGTAACTTCAATTAATGTGGTGATAGTTTTGGATATATTATGAGACACAGGACTTTCACAACCTTATGCCTGAATACTTTGCTGAGTTCTTTAGATCTTGGCACACTGACAGCACATACTTAGAGCAGCAGAGGTTTATATATGGCATGTTTCAGCTGTTAGTCACTATCCAGGCTCTCATCATGTGCACCTAATCTGAGACCTGGAATTTTAATTTGATGGACTTTAGAGAGTGGTGACTGTACAGGTATTTATTTTTTCCATTGCAACTTTTCTCTTTGTAACAGCCGGCTTTTTCAGTCTTGATTCCCTTTTTTCACAAATGACATCTGAAATTGGCTCCATTATCCAATAACTAGTCTGAATATAGTGATTAGAGAATACTCACTTTATTTTTTTACTTTAAAAAAAACGAGATTTGGAGAAATTGAAACATTTTATGGCTCATTTGTCAGGAAGATACATTTTTATGATGTGTCTTTGAACGGCAATGTCAGTTGCCAATATGTTTAAAATGACACAATCTAGTGGAAACACCTCACTATCAAATCAAGAAGAATGACATCTGTTTCAGTAATCAACTAAGGGTTGCAAATTTTAATATTGGGGTCAAATTCAGGTCACCTACACCAGGTAATTAAAGACCGAAATGATCAATATGTCAGAAATTTTTCCTCAGCTGTCTCCACCTTGAACACACGTACAGTCTGATTTCCCTCCGGTCACAAGATCTTTTGGAAGCACGATGCAGGAGTAGTATTTCACATGTCATGGGGTAAGACTGCAGTCATGAGACTATTTATCTGTGTCTTACTATTTTCCATTCAGAGAGCATTCCCCAAAAGAAGCTGCCTTTCATCCTTTATGCTTTAAGAGAGAGGAGAAACCAAATCAGCTTGTAACTGTGACTGGACAGGACTGTTAGCTGCTTAATGTGGGTGTGAGCTCAACGTTGGGCCCAGCTGATTGATCTACGTGTCGGCTGTGAATTTAAAAGTCACTTAACGCTGCACAGAAAAGCTGATTAAAACATGTAGTCAACCCATCGTAGATCAATAAAATATCACACAAAGTCGGCTCTATTTAAAGACAGAGTGTCATGCTGTACAGACACATAAAGCACCCTGAGGTAAGTTGGTGATTTATTGGGCAATATAAACATGAGCGACTTGACTAGTGCGTAAAAATGTCAAAAAAAGCTGAAAATGTTAGAAATTAACAGGGTGCCTGCACTCATGACTTAAGTATTTCTAAATCGTTGACTTTCGCCATGAAATTTACTGAAATTTTGTTAACATGCATTGTGACCATACAGTGAAGACCATAACTATTACAATAATTCCACAAAGGCTTTGTTGAGGTCATCACATATAAAGAAGCTCCACATTGTGTTTCAACAATACAACCACACATTAAACAATTGAAAATTGTTCGGAGGCATAACAAACCTATTTTGTTTAGTTTTTTTTAGGACCTTTACAAGGTACTTTAACTAAGTCAATAAAATGAAGCACAAAACATAACATTTAAATTGTGTCACTGCTCTGTGAGTGGTGATGTCAATGCATAGTCCAGTCTGCCTTCAACTCTGCCCTCACTGTTTTAGTTGTTGCTTTTTACAAAGTGGTTAAGAAAAATAATGATGTGTAGATTAATAAATCAACATTTCAAAGAGGACATTTGTCTGTTGTTTTTTTTATTTTCACTCCTCATATCAATATGTTAATTCTTAAATTGTAGAATGATTTGGAGCAGAATGTATATTTACTTATCAAACAGTGTAATGAGTGTCACAAGGTAACTGAAGAGACACATTCGGGTGTTTGGGAAAGATGAGTGTGAGTGTACTGTACACAGTAGGTTTGGATATGAGTAAAGAATAATGGTTTTTAATACTAAAATAGGACTTTCATTCATCCAATACTTGACGAAAATCACCCCGTCAATTGAATATCCTGAGGTGGCATCACTGGCCTGGCATTGGCTTGGCTCTACTGGTTCTATTTTTTGATAAATGTTTTAGTAAAATGTAGCTATTGTATTTAGGTCAACATTCTTGCTCGTTGGCAAATTTCTTCCTGATTGTGATTAAATATACGATTAAATATGCTTTTTACTCTTCTCAGCACATTCTTTTCTGCTCTTGGTATCTGTAGAAATCTGCAGAAAAGCTGTGAACACTGAAATCACTGATCACTAGCACATCAGTGTACCATGGTCGACTTTTATATTTTCTCCTTAGATAACTTGAAAGTATACCAGCAGTGTAACTAGAACAGGGGTCGACAACCTTCAACACTCAAAGAGCCATTTAGACCCGTTTCCTACTGAACAGCACACGGTGGGGGTTAGAATGGAGTTGTGTGGCATTCAATGTCATTCAGTTGTTTTGTAGATCCTGATTATTTATTGTTAAGTAAATAATTGCTGCCATCTGTGTAAAAGACCTTTTTATTAGCGTCACCCCTCCACACAACTGCTGAGCGTTAGTGACGATCGTCACTCTCAACAAGCCCTCAATATCTAAATATCTCATCTGCCATAAACCCTCTTGTTATTGTTTACACACGCCGCTTTGTGCACACTTGCTGGTGAAACGTTGACACATTACAGAGCACTACATTCTTCCGGCGAGATGGAGACGCTCTCCTCTTCATAATAGGAGGAGATTCAGCAGGAGCTGGACGCTGCTCTACAGAATAAAAAAACTGAGGCTCACAGCTTTACTCAGACAGCTGCAGTGCTGTGGCCGCAACTTGGTCGCGTTGGTCTAGCGATTACTGTTGCGTGAAGATGTTACATACCTGTGACGGTTAGCGTCATTCACAACCCTGCCTACATTTTCACCACAATCTTTGGTGGGACTTCGCAAAAGAGTTGGACCTGGGTGCGTTTTGCCCTGCCGTCCAGGTCCGCCTGCAGTGGGACCGAGACTCAAGGAGCAGCAGCAGAAGGCCAAAGAGCAGCATACGAATCCAGCGCCGCGGGCTGGTGACCCCTGAACTAGAAATCTGTTAAAGGAAAGTTCAGCTGGAGAACACCATGTCTTTGGTTGAGAATGGGCTGTGATGGCGCCACCTGGGGTTAAAAAATGTTCAACATTTATAGAGAGGAAATTTTCACGTGCTCATTAAAACTTTCCTTAAAAAGAGGGGGTAGCAGACTGAGGTTCACAAGACTTTGTAGCCAGTGTTCATTTAAACCATGTTTTTTTTGTTACTATGACAACAAATGTTCTTTCCTCTTTATTTTATCCTGAAACACTAAAATTTGATTGTATCTGCAGTGGTAAGAAAAGTACAATGTCAACATTTTTTTTTGTTAAGATTGGCTTACACCTACAGTAGGACTTTTGGAATCATTTTCTTCTTTTTTTTTTTTTTTTTTACTGCCATAAACAACTAAGCTCCAGGCTCATTGACTATATGACAAAAATGTAAAAGCAATAACAATGACTTTACACTGCAGCTCTGGCTGAGTACAATCCTTGAGTCCTTGGAAATGCCAGCCAGCTTCTAAGCTCCTGATCCAAATGTACACATTACAACAGTGATTCAAAAGTATTACACTATAGACCTAACGTACCAAAACCTCCATAAAGTGTGCTGAAGTTCAAGCTCGAGCAAATAGATTGTGCTTTCAGTTTCATGTGTACTGCAGGTGATCAAGAGTTAAACTATGAATGACATGAAAACGGGAGTATTCAAATCAGATTTTTGTGTGTTTACCTGCAGTATCACTGTGTTGGTTTGCTTGAGTTGTGCATTCAGAACCTTCAGAAACCCCATTGAGGGAAGATTGTGTCCACTACTTAAAGTATCAGCTTGAGTTCAATCAATGCTGGACAAATATGCCTGCTTGGAAAAGCCTGACAAGCAAATACATCGTGGCGTTTGTTTCCTCCCTCCGCTTCAACATCCCAACGTTGATCATTTCATTAGATACATTCAATTAGTGGTGACACAACCAGAGAGCATCCTGAGACAAATCACACTGAACAGCTCTAAATCCACGGACGGAGGGAAAGGAACTGGGCGGTGCTAAACCATCTATCACCCTTTCTCAAAGGGTCTCTAATTAGCAGGGGCCAATCAACACATGCAATAAATCAGCCTTATGTCCGCCACTGACCAATCACAGAGCTCCATCAGTCACGTCTCGCAGCCTGCCAAGCCAATAGCGCAGTTGTACGATATAGGGATGCGAGGGCTGGCTGCCAGGGGTGTGGAGGATTTTAGAGGACAAGGGGTGGAATGGGCCATGACAGCTTTATTCATCTGACGCTTAAACGGCCTCCGAGGAGAGGCAGAGAAATGTCAACGTGGAGAGGACGATTACGAGAGATATCGATCCCCCTTTCCTTTCCCCGAAAAGAAAACACTCCTCCTCCTCTTCTGCCTCAGCAGTCCCTGAGGGCTGCTCCTGTAGATGCTGCGAGACAGGTGGGGAGAGGCGAGGAGGGAAGGATGCTCTGTGCCTCTCATTCATTCGTCTTCCCCCCGCACATGCTGGCTCGTGGGTTTTTCTCTGGCGGTGCATCTGCATTACAGCAATACAGATAATGCTTACACAAGGCCCTGCTCTCGATTTGGACCTTCAGAACTACTGCAACTAATTTTTAAAAGTTGGAAAATTGCCTAAATATTTTTAAAAAAGGTATGAAAACAAGCACTATAAAACACTTGTGACACGGCAGACTATTCTGTACAGTTTAATTAAGTCAAAACCCATGAGGATTATATTTTGTTAATGGTAATTGCTCACTCATATTGCTTTTTAAGTGTTTCTTTCCGTTCATTAAAAAGTCAGACAGGCTAAGAGGAACAAAGTGGGTGAGGCGGAATGACAGCTCCAGACATGCAAAGTCAGTCACGGCCCACATCTGAACCACTCGCTGCTTCCAGAGCCTCCGGCTGCAGAAGGTACTAAATTTTATCAGCACAGCTCAGGAAAGCTTTGTATTGTGATACCAATATGATTTGCTCTAAATAAACCCAGGTAGATGATGTTAATATCTTTGTATTTTGACATTTATTCATTCAAATAACAGTGTTCGTTCTCCTAGTTTAGATGGGTATTTCTACCTCCGCCAAGGATTTGTCTGTTTGTCTGTTTGTTAGCAGGATTACGCAAAAACTCCAGACGAGATCTTCCTTAAAAAAAATTCAGAAGATGTGTCTTGACCTAACTTAGATTCCATTATATTTTGAGAGTGATCCAGATAACCATCTAGGTTACAAAAAATAAAATATCAAAGATCCTATTTTTCCCCTTCACTCATCATTGAGCCATTAAAACAAAACTAAACAAAAAATCAAATCTCTTGGAGATCATATCTGATGACTTGTAAATATTCAATAATCTGTGGGATGGTCATATGTAGTAGGGTGCAAAATTTAATCTTGGTCAGATTCAGAATAAGGTCAGCAAAAATTCTGAAAGTTAACATTGAAAACCTCATTTACGAGTTTCAAAAATCATAACTCATAGAATTTTGTTTCGATTCTCTTGAAATTTGACATATATATTTGGAGGATCATTGTTCTGAATTGTGCTGAATTTTGTCTGGATCTGATCCAGGTTTACTATATAGCGGCAGTTTGAGGTGGAAAAGTTTTACACTGAAAACGTCATTTGAATGATATAAAGTGTTATAAATCTGTATAATCAACTTGAATTACATTTAAATTTGAAGGGATAATGTATATTAGTACCCTCTACAATTGTGTAAATCACAAATGTGGGGGGAAACAAGGTGCTTAGCGGAGATCTGCACTCCCTGAGTGCTTTTCTAGTGTGTTCGGTCTTTTGGGTTTTTTATGGGTACTCTCATCCATAGCCCAAAACTGTCCTCCAACATGCTCCAATCTGGCACAAAAAACATTAATTTTATTAGACACAATATGACACAACACTGAGACACCAGCCTAGTGATGCTGCCATTAAAGTTAGCTACCTTGTTGTTGGTAAAGTAGCCTCAAAGCCATAATGTCACAAGGTCGTTTGTAAGAAGCGGCATTAAGCAACAGCAATAGGAAAAGTTTTTTGGGGACATTTTACAGTATGTTGCTCCAGAAGGCTTCATTAAAATTGGCTTTATGTTGAGATTGTACTCATTTATAGAAATAATCTTTTGGTTTGGTGGAAATGTAGACATTTTCATGATGCATATTCTGCACCACAACAAGGAAAAACTAAATGTAAATGTCAGTGTGGTACTATTTTTACAGGTCTGGCCCACTCGAGATGAACTTGGCTGTATGTGGCCCCAGTTGCAAAATGTGCTTGACACCCCTGGTTTATAATGGCTTTAAGTGTCATTTGTCATTTTGTAATTTTAGATTGTTCTAATTGTTCTGTTCCCATCCTGACACTCTGTAACAGTTCCCCATAGGGAAAGAAAATACATTCCAAAGTGAAAGTAATAACACATCAATCCGTGAGAAAAAGAACTTTGTTTCATTAACATGTTTGAACACACAAACATGACTTTAAGATTGTGTATCTACCACACATGTGCATGGTAAGCTCATCCTTCTCTTGGCAAACATTTACACTGAAACTGAAGACAGTTGTATATACAGAAGAGTGTGCAGACCATATGATGCAAATCGTCGTTGCCATAATATGTGCAAACACATGCCGGTTGCTTCTCTTGTTTGCTGTTTTCATCCACTCTCATCCTCTGCTTCACTTTCTCCATGTTACACCCACACACGGTCCAGACGCCGGGCTGTGGGTGAACCTGGGCGGTGTTTCCTCATGTCATTAAGTGTGGGTTCTCCGGGGCCGCATTGCCACATTTCGCTCTACTACAGCTGCTGCTCAGGCCAAGTCCAGTAATCACTACTTAGCAGCCTCTCTGAGCCACAAGCACGCCAGCGGAGAGAGGCTCCAGGACCCCGCGCGAGGGGCCAACTCGCTCAGCCCACGTCAATCAAGTCCACTCAGAAATGATCTGGATCCGGAGAGTTTCCAACGAGCCCAAAAACGAAAGGAGAAGCTCAGCTCATGAAGTGATGGCATCAATGAACAAATGACTTCCAGCCAGCGTTGAGTTGTCATACATGCCAAGTGTTGAATTTGAAACCGACATTTTGAAAAGAAATTGTCCAAATGTTAAAATGGTGGACAGCTCAAACCCACAAAGCCCAATAAGAGCCTGCTGAGTTTCCTCACCAGCCTGCTGCTTTATTCATTTCTTTCTCCTCGCAGCTGTTATTGTCGCTGACCCTTCACCTCCCCCCGTTCAGCAGCTTCCAAGCACTTTCACTGTTGGCCGTTGGTTAAAAATCTTGTCCAACGGGATGTGACCACACAGACAGGAAACATATATACCACTTTATGGGATCTCAGTGTCAAAGGAAAAAGCAAAAGAACAAAAGAAGTGAAAAGCAAACAGTGCTAATGCTCAACATGGTGCTGTTTGTTTTTGTTGTGTTAATTGCAGCTCACCCTACAGGAAATGTATGAGGGTGATGCCAAGAGTGTTTCCGAATGTTCCCCAGATATAGTGCTCTTGTGGTTATCAGCATCTGGCTTGAACAATGGAGGACATGTGTAATTATACTGTACAAATCTGAAAGGATACGGGAATGTAAATTCAAGTGCACATGTCTGGCTGTGAAACTTCGCCAATGATCATAACGAGGGAAACTCACCCAGCAAATGACAGTAAACTCAGTTTGATTTCATATTTTGGAAAACATTGCTTGATTTCTCAAGCAATTAGTTTAGAAAAAGAGAGAATGTCCTCGAATGTGTAATACGAGCAGAAGTAGTTCCTGCCAGACAGTGGAGATTAACTCCAATAAGAATAGAAAAAACTTTAACAGTTGGGGAAAAAAAATAACATTTACTCAAAATAACTATGTATAATGTCAATTTTTTTTTCGCACACAACAATATTCCACCAAAAGAAACATTTAGAAATTATATTACTTGTCTGTTACCTAAACAATAAAAAAACTAAATTAAACTACTAAAATAAACTGTTAGCGGAAGCGATAGAAAGTGTTTACCATTCATAACTCGACAGAGGTAATGTTAACTAACTGCAAAAACACAAGTGTAATCCTCAGATATCTAATGCTTACTTCACTGTTATCATTACACTTCATTGATACCAATGCTAACGCTGCAAAGTGAATCAGTGGAGAAAGCTAAAAGACAAAACAACAAAAAATTGCTGTAACACCAAACAAAAAATGAATGAAAACCAACTAAATTAGACAAAAACAGTCAAATTGATGATTTAAAATGAACGCAGTAGAAAAAGCAAATAGTTTCAAATGACCCTAAGACATTAACCATTTGATGTTTCTTGCCCACATATTTCACAAACATTGTGAAATGATGTTTCAAAGTTTAATATAAAATCCTCACCATCTGAGTGCATTATGCCAAAATTCACAGATGGAAAAAGTAATGAACGGGAAGTGGATTGTAAACAGCAACAATAAACAATAACAATGAGAGTATAAGGACATTTATATGGACAAACAACAAAGTTGGATTTGTATTATATATGACTATCAACCATAAAACTACAAAGTCCTGGGAAAATATGGACCGGGAGTCAGAACATTGTTCTTATTGTCTATCTACTTGCACATGCAGAGAAAAACTATTTATTACGTCCATGGTGCGCATGGGCAGTAGCAGCATTTCAGAAAAGTTGCATTTCTTCTTTTTTCCGTGGAGACTGATTTTGGGATTTTGAGACTGGTTTTTGGAAAGTTCCACCTTGGGAGCTATTTCCAAAAAGTTGCACACCCAGTGGCTCTGAGCACCGTCGTTGTGAAAACTGATACCCAAAATACAACAAGAGTTTTCCATTTTCACCTGAAAACTTAAAATGAGTGATATGACTTTATGCTCATGTTTTGTGATGTGACTGACTCTGTGCATGTGAACACTCCATGGGAAGTGGGACTTCCAAGTTGTTAACTTTCCGAGTTGCATTAAACCCATTAAATGTCAAACTTTTCTTTTAGAAGTTATTTGTTTCACCTGAGTCAGTAATGAACCCGTGCAAAAGCTTGTTGGTGATTGAAAAAGCTCGTTGCTCCTAAAAAGCCGGCAGAAATTTGTCGCCAGACATGGCTGATTGAAAATAAAAAGCCTCTATAATACAGACGAGGGTATCGATTTCATACCTGGGAAACAGAAAAGTGCTGCGGCCGCCTCAAGAAAAGACATCAAAACAGCGTCTGGCCAGACGGAGCTCGAATTAGAGCTGCTGGCAGCAACACTTAGTGGAGCGACGACCGGGGGGGAAGAAAGGAAGACAAGAAAAGAGAGGGAACAAACCATTATCTCAGGTTTACTGCCTGGGAGTGAGAGGGATCGAAATACAAGATACCGGCCGAGTGTGTCAAGTCACCGCCGAAGGTTTATACGAGCGGCGTTAAAAAAAACAACTGAAGAAACAGGGAGAGCAGACACAGAAAAAGAGACAGGGGAGTAATTTAATTTCATCTGCACTAAAAGGCAGAGCGTTGGCACCGGTCAGCGATTCGCCTCGTTAGCTCCCTACCTCTCTCACGCCAGCCGACGCATATTTCACTCGTGAGTAATGTGGAAGACAGAGAATTTGCCCTCCTCTTCATCGGCCTCCTTTTCTTCTTTGTTCCACTCCTGGTTTATCTGTTCATCCCTCGAATCGCCCTCCTACAGTATGCTTCAGTCCAGGAGCAGATAACCATCTCCCTTTTTTTATATCTGCGATAAACAGAGTTCTTAAGTGTGTGTGTGTGTGTGTTTGTGTGTGTGTGTGTGTGTGTGTGTGTGTGTGTGTGTGTGTT
>OMNM01009738.1:8151-19295 GCA_900302745.1 Parablennius parvicornis | reverse complement strand
ATAAAAAAAAAAAAAAAAAAAGAAAAAGTTAAAAAAAAAAAAAAAAAAAAAAAAGTAAAATCTGCAGAATTGGCTTGGAAGGACCCATCTGTTCAGGTCTGGAATTGAGTTTGGTTACTTTCATTCTCAGTCTAGTTTCACTGCCGCTACATTATTAATTTTTCGCTTATGGGGTGAATGTGTAATGAGGGTTTGTGGCAGCAAATCAGCACAAGAAGCTGACAGCGACATGCAGGTCGATCTGCTAAACCCGAGCAGGTTAAAGCTGCTCAATGAGGCAAATTCCTGCTGCTTCAGTTGGATTTTCAAAATTTTGGGGGGAAAATAATGGCCAAGCATGAAACCTCTATATTATACTTTACGAATATACGTCATGAATTCACATCAACACGGATGTTTGTTTTTTTTTTTCTCTTTTGCTTTGGAAAATATGACATGATTGAGTCTCTTGTTTAAAAATCCCATGAAATGTGAAATATTGTGACACGAGAATGAAAATAGACACTAAAAAGATAAAATAATACAGAAAATGAAAATTACTAGAATGACAAGCAGTTTGTTTTTTAAGGGAACGTAAAGAAGAAAAAATTTTAAAAGGAAAAGTAAGGAAGGTGGAAAAGAAATAAGAAAAAGAGAAAAGGTGAAATTAATTGAAAACGTAAAAAGGCATAAAGGGAGGGAAAAAAACATTTCCTAGAATAACAAAAAACTGCTTTAGCAAATAGGAAAGGCACAATGTTGCTAATGTTGCTAAAATAGCCAAGATACAGAAATTGCAGAAAGTGGGAAAGTCCAAGAAAAAAAAAGAAAATGAGTGAGAGAGAAAAGAAAAGTCCATAAAACGGGCTATAAAAGCACGTCTTCTGTCGTAAGGTTTTCAGATCTCTGACCAACAGAATAACAGAACTGTCGCTGGTACTGTTGGTGTTTCCTGGTGGCCTCAAACATTCATTCAGTTATTTCTTGATATTTCTTTGCTCCCTGGGAGGTTGAGTCTTACTGTCGTACGTATCTATGATTAGAATTAGCAGGTCTATATGCAGCTTCCTGAATCATACATTCCTAGATATGAGTTGCCTTCATCACAAACGACATAGCTCGGACTTATCCTGCAGGATCACTCTACATTAGACTGTCTAATTACCACAGCAGAGAGAGGACTCGCCTGCAAATATTCCTGAGACACGAGGATGACATTTTCATGCGCTTCGATAATTGCATCGGAGTCGTGGTATAACTCCTCCAATCATCGTTGGGTCAACGGTTCAACAGACGCTCAGCAGCCTGAGTTATTGTCTTTAAAATAGATGCTTTTGGCCCGACATCACCTCTTCCAAAGAAAAGAAAAGAAAAGATGAGACAGGGAGAACAGAGGACTCGTCTGTGCTTCGTTCGGTAGGTCGTCTGTTAACACTTTATCCTGAACTCTTTGAGGACAATTCTTACCTTGTTAATGTTGAATATTTCAAGGCTTTTAATAATAAATACAAAAATGCTTTTAGTATTTATTGAAGGCTCCATGAAAATCGCACATTAGTCATTGTCCCGTATGTTTTCAAAAAGTCTCTCAATTTAAAAAGAAAATGTCACAACATTCTTGATTCTTTTTACTACACTGAAAGTTCTGAAAGCTGTAGTTATACAATATAGTGTGTTGTTTGCAAGAAAAGTTGACTAAATAAGAGTTTTTAATTTGGGCGTGTCTAAAAAAAAGTAGTGGGCGAAAGTAGTTAAATTATATGATATTATGAGAAGTGTGATGGCTGATTCTTTTTGAGAAATCCTGCACGAGCTATGCCTTTCTCCGCTTTAAGTAACTTTTGATAATTAGTTACATAACTACAGGAAATTACCAAGAGTGAACCCTCTATGGGGCAACTGACCAGGCTTGGGCCCAGTCTATAGAATAATGTTTTCAAGTGAAAACGTCATACACATATTTGTGTTTTCGTCTCAGAAAAGTTATATGCTTACACGACAATTGCTTGAAAACTATGTAGGTTTCATGTTGGGCCAGTTGTGGGTGCTGTTGTTTGTCTTTGTAATTAAACCACACGGATTCGGATTACCAAAAGTCATTGAATCCCAAGGATGGAACTGTTCCCCATGTGCACATTCCCAAAGTTAAGATTTCTCACACCGCGTCCTCCTTCCCACTCTCCAAAATAATTACCGGCATGTTCCCGTGAGGCGGCGGGGTATATCTCCGACAGTACGCATCAAAGCCATGTCGTTTTCACAGCCACTTGAAAAGCAAGCAACTACCTCACGTGTACACACACACACACTCAAGTTATTTCTGATAATTCCCCCGCTCCTCTCATCCACTCACTCAAACTCCAAAGAGAATTTTTTTTTTTTTTTTTTTTTTTTTTGAAACACTGTAATTCACACAAGGCATTCATATCAGTTAATTAAGAAAGGGTAGCAGGCTGAGAAATGAGATGCCACCGTAACACGGCGCCTGGACAGGACTCTGCTGTGTACATTAATGATTTATGATCGGTACTGTTCTAGTTTCCTTTACAGTGCTGGAGGAGCTGAGTGAAGGCTGGCGCCTGGCATGAAGCATAATTATAAGTTTGGCTGGCTAATCTGATTGATTAAGGGGTTATCTCAACCTCCATTTCGAATAACTCTAATAACGTGGGTATTAGCTGGCGGAAATTAGATCTAATAGGACGGGTGACTGAGGACATCGGCATGTGGAATTGCTGGAAGTTGCTCAGTTGATGCCACAAGCAGGTTCCTCCACTCTGATTCAGAACTTTCCAGTTTGGTCGTATTGAAGCCTACGCTGTTTAATTTGATTAAATAAAATATAAAGTGATCTTACAACTTTATTCGTATCTTTCAGACTAACAATAACTTGATTACGATCACAGAAGACATGTTTGTGTAAATAATGACAAATTATGAAAATTTTGTGTAAAACGTTACAAATATTACACGCTACACATAAATACTTTTTTTTTTTTCACCCACTGGCTTCTGAAAGCCACCTCTTCGCTCCACGATGAACCGATCTCCTCCAGCTGAGTTCTGCGTTTCCTTTATAACCTGAGCTATTTCAAACATGGACCAAGACAGGTGGTGGTTTGTTGGGTCCCAAACAACTCGAACTTACTGAAGTGGGCTTTCATCCAGCGTTGTCATAGCGCCACTGGTTTGGCTTGAGTTTCCTATTGAACCCGGGGTTTGTGTGGATTTTGTAGTTTTGGGGTGGGTTGTTAGGCCCCACGTCCAATCCTCCTAACCTGGAGGACCAGATGATGCTTTCAGGGCCCGTTTACGCAACATTTTCAAGTGAAAATGCAAAACTTTTATTGCATTTTGGGTGTGGATTTACACCTGTTTTGAAAACGGTTCCTAAGGCGGAACTTTCAGAATGATGGCCTTTTTGTTGATCAGACCTGTTTCAGTCTATCACCAGACACATCTCTGGTTCGGGATTCCGCTTTGGGCAGATTGAGGGTACTGTGTATTTCAATGATTCTCTCTCTTAGTCACTTGATCACAATAGGGTGTTTCTGCCTTCATTTAAAAAAAAAAAAAAAAGTATTTCTGTAAGTTCTACAATTTAACCAGAGCATTCGTCACCCCAACACTCATTGAACGTGTTACTCGCTGACAAAGCATCACCCATCTGAGGTCCTCGATTCAGGTCCACAGTCTCCCGCCCACTCCATTCTTACTGTGAGAAGCATCTGGCACTTTCATAACTGAACAGCCTGAAATCATTTGTCTGTAATTCCGGGGCAATAACTTGAAGAACAACTAAACTGCTGAATCTTTCCGAATCGTTAAAATACAGCTGAATACTGTGTATCACCTCTGTCCCTTCAGACTCAGCATTAACTAAGAAGCACTGAAGGTGCATTAAGGCGCTACTGTGTACTGGAACAAATCTTTGCACCTCAGCTGGTATAAATGTCACTGCCTTTATGATTAGAAGAAACTTTTGGCATTTGATCCACCAGACAGAGAGTGTTGCTCTTAATCAATATATTGGCCAAATACAAAGAAGAAGACAAGTTTGTTCATTTTTTTTTAGAGAGAGACCAGAAGAAAGAAGCCAAAGGTACTACAACCTACGTACAGCAAGAAGTAATACTGATCTTGATATTGAGAATGAGGCACTGCGTGAGGCAGCGCAGCAGGTGGTACTGCTACATTGATCCACATCTGTGAGCTTCTAGGGACGAACGGAAATCTGAACACAACGAACACTGAGTATAGATGGAAACCGTTCTGTATCTGTATTTGACATTGAGTTTAAATAAGCCTTAATGTGTTTAAGTGGTCGACTACGACGACAATACCAAACAAGATAACTTCAAATCCAATCCTCAAACTGAACTTTTACCAACTTCCTCCGTCCCACACTGTTTATGTGGTCATTTTAACAGTGACCATTGTGGCAGGAACCTCCACTCAAACAAAACAAGAATTTTATAAAAAGTAGCTATTTTGTCATTGTCTTACATCTAATGGTCTGCACACAAGACGGCAGAAAGATGACAAAATACTCAGATGGTTCAGAAGCAACACCAACAGGCAAAGACACGACTGAGGACGCTGCATCCATGCACATAATACCAGACGAAACCTAAAACTAGACATAGTTCCAGACAATGATTGCAAAGCGTCAAAGTCTCTTCCAGCCAACAAAGAGCAAAACACATCCTATCCATGTCTGATCATTTATGATATAAGTACGAGTGTAAGCCATCGGAGCCCGCTTCTGGTTCTACCTCTAAAAGACTCTTAATCTGTATTCGTAAGACAAACTTTCCTCCATCCGTCTCTCAAATAAATTAGGAAACCAACACATTTCACAGCAGGCCCCTGAGGAATCTGATTGGAGACCTGTTGCGCCCTGATAACAATATGCTCCACAATGTTTGTACATTGATTTGATTAACTGATGGTATCGCTTCTTTGTGTTTCTTTACATTTCAGCTATTTTTGTGGTTTGAACTCTACTGCCATTCACTTTTGTTGGTATAGATAGTTTAACTATACTAATGTACATAGTGCCATATAAGTGTGAAAATGTTATATTTATTTAAGACAAAAACACATTTGAACTGACAGACTCAACTGGTGACCTAACACACTTTTAGTTTTGGTGTTAAGACAAAAAATTAGAGACGTTATTGGATGTAAAACCTCGGAGCCGCAGTCATTTCAGGAGGCCACAAAGCTCTAAAACCTTCCGTCTCACCGATTCCACCGTGAGAAAAGGCAACAGCTCTTTCTTTGAAGCACACCGAGGCCTCCGAAGCGACATCCTCAAGTGTCTTTGTGTGTTCGTTCCACTTTCCTCCCACTGTGCGTGTTTACCTGCTGATTATCTTATTGTCGTCTGTGTTAGAAAGCCATTAAAACACGCAGCCTGCAGTGCGAGCGATACGCTGCTGGATTCCACATCGATCCCCCTCCGTCGTCGGCGTCAGCAGGAGTCGGTGGCGGCGCGGCAAACGCGGTGGAGCAGATGGCTCAGATTGTTTGTTTTTTTTCCTTTCGAGTCGGGATTGAAGAAAAGCTCCGATGCCAAGTGCCGCTACATAACCACAACGAGTAGATATTTAGTGGATGTATGAAGGAAAAGCTTGACATATAAAGATCATTTGGGTAAATTGTTGATTTTCCTCTACAAAGTGTGATGATTTTGCCTCATGGATCTGTTGGCTGCCACTGAGCATCAGATGAAGCTGTAAAGTTTTCTAACATGTCTCACACATGCTGTTATGTTTTGAATAAATCAAAATTTAATTAAAAAGGAAGACAAAATGATTTTGAGATGTCAATTCAGTGATGGAACTCTGTGATTATATTTTGTGTGTGTTTGTGTGAGCCATTTGTTGTATATTGATGAAAAGTCTGGACTCTGACTCTGGTTTATTAATTGTGTGTCTTCTTTCTTGTAGGTTCAGCATCGACGAAGGCCAAACGTGGAGCATTCACAACTTCACCAGCACCTCCGTGTTTGTTGACGGACTCCTGAGCGAGCCGGGAGACGAGACCCTCGTCATGACGTGAGTGAAGCGCTCAGTGTGGGTCTCATACACATTGTCACTTTTCTTTTGTTCGATCGGATTGGATTCTTTCCAAAAGAGAGATCAGGTTGTTGCGTTTATGTGATGAACTGTTTGTGATATGTGATCCCATCAATCAGCTTTGCCCCTAAGTATCGACCATGGGTTTGTTATATGGCATAAAACAAACTTCCTCCTTGTTAAAAGTTGGATCAGGAAAACATGATTGTATGTCTGAGAGAATCTTCTGAATCCATTTTTTCGGGCTACACAACTGCCCTCGATCTGTACCAATCAGATTGTGGTGATTTAATGAGGTGGAGGCATTATCGTGAGCAAATTCGTTTTCTATGTTTATTCTGAATCTACTCACAGTACATGTGAACGCAGCTACTGAAGCATAGATCTGCATTCTTTATGTTGAATTTGTCAAAAATTGAGAAACACTGTCATAAAGGAGTGTTACTCTGACTTCAATTGGTAGACAGATGGCCTCCTTCACCTTTTCGGGTCAGCCATGTTTTATGTTACATTTCAGACTAGTTTATTTTCCCATCACAGCACTTTCCAGGGCTGTTGATATTATCATCTGTTAGCTGTGTTCGCTATGCATGCAACTGTCAGACACGTATATTCTTTGACCGAATCAAACCGCGTATTTTTTCATGTGTTTTTCACTTGACTGCATACGTTGTCAGCGCTGATCAATTCTCCACCTGCATGACATGTTAATCAGCTTTAAACCCTCATTCTTAATACGTGTGAATTTATGTCTCTTTAACTGCACACGCAGTGCAGAGTGAAATACTATAACAGTCGTAGTGATTTCATTCTGCTCCTGCACCTATCGCATGCTAACTTCCTTCTCTCGCTAGCACGCTAACAACTGCAGAGCTGAAGTCAACCAGAGATATTACTCTGGAGAGCCAATGATGTGCCAATAAGAGTGATACAACATATAAACTACGCTTGTTTCTCATGTTGGCATGCTTAAAACAAATGCTTGTTGTAAGTTGTAGCTAGGTTTAAAGTAAAACTGTTTAAAAGTGGCTACAACAATTGAAAATGCTATAATGGATAAAACAGCTTAAGCCACATGGGGAAGTTGAAGCTTCAGAAAAAGCAAAGCAAAAGGCAAAAAAAACTAAAATGGCTAGAAATAGCTGAAATGGCTGTTCTAGCTTGAAGTTGTTATGAAACTGGATTAACATTTTACCCACTTAAAAAGGCTAAAAATGGCCAAATTGTTAAAATACTTAAAAAGGCTAAAATAGTTTAACTCACTCAAAAATTTGAAGAAGAAAAAAAAAAGAAAAATTGCTAAAACTGCATAAATGCTTCTAATTTGCAGTATTCAAACTTAATAAATGCAACCTCAGCTACGGTTTTTGCATGTGCAATATAAAGTTATATATAAAGCTTTATGAGCTGTGTTTTGTGAGTTTTATTTGGCGGAACGCTGTTAAATCACCTGTTTTGGTCGTGAAGGTTGCAGACCTGTGGTGTAGAGGCAGATGTGAAAGGTCCTTCCATAAAACGCAAATATAAAAGTGATTGTGAAGAGTTTATAGACTGTAAGCATGCAGATTGAACATGTCCTTCATGATCTGGAGAAGGATCTCAAGCAGGAGGAAAAACCATGAAGCCAGAACCAGCAGGTCTGCAATGGGGTTGGTGGACACCACCATCCAGTGGCAATGAGGTGATACTGCACCTCTTTACCTCTCGAGTGTCTTGGTGGGTCCCACTGGAGATATAATCCACGTGTAATGCTGCCAGATTGTTGAGGTGAAGATTATCTGGGTTTTGGAGCATGATTTGGATATTAGAGTCAAGGCAGCTGATGCACAATGTGAAACTACATGAGTGAGGATTTGTATGGGGATTCATATTTGGGATTTGTCAGAGGTCATGCAGTTCTACCTGTAAATGAACCAAATGCTCTTTAGCGCGCCACCAGTGGTGTACCACCCGTAGCTCTTTAGCTCCTAAAGATTATCTCATTTTGATTTTGTTGCATAAAAGACAGAATAGTGAAAGTAGTGAAACTTGATTTAGATTTTCATAGTTTTCCTAGAAAGTTGAAGCTTAATGAATCAAAAAACAAAAGGCTGTGAAGCACATGGGAAGTCTGATTTGATGCCAGTTCACCTGAATGTTTGATATATCGACAGCAACTGAACTACTAGAGTAGGATTTGATAAAAGTGCTACACAGCTCAAATTAAATAAAATTAAAAACCTGCTTAAAGGGCCTGAACCAAAAAAAAAAACTGTTAAAATACCTGAAACAACGAAAAGTGCTGGCATGGCTAAAACAACTGAGATGGCTTCACAAACTGAAAACATTAAAAATGACTTTAAAAAGGTAAAAAGATCAAATTGCACAAACTGCAAAATTGGTTAAAATTGGTGCTGTCAATCGATTAAAATATTGTAACTAATAAATTGCACAGTTTCTGTAATTAATTGCAGTTGATTGCAATTAATTGCATTGTTTTTCTACTGAAGACTGAAGCTTGTAAAGGATATTTATTCAGCGAAAACGCCAGAATTAACGTGGACTCAACACACAGACTATATTTAATTTCAGACTATTAACTACTAATGTCCTTCTAGCTTTGTGTGAATGCTGCTTCTCTCTAAGATAAGCAAAATAATATAAACATACATTAATTGATTAATTAAACATCCATCATGACTCTGGGTTTTGTGAGAGTGCAGGTGCACCACTTTGAGAATTAGAATTTTTATACAAACAAAGTTGTAAACTTATTACATGTCCACACACACAGACACACGTGTGTACGTACACACACACAGTCACACAGACACATACAGACACAAACACATGTATACACTTGCTGAGCTGTGCATGCACACACACACACACACAGATACAAACACGAGCACACACTTGCAGACTCGCATACACACACATACACACATTCACACGAGCGGACGCGCACACACGAACACACACTCGCACACATCCAGTACACAGCAGAGAGCCAGGGAAAGAGAGAAAGAGGAGAAATTAACATTTTACCTGCAAGTATTTCCTCCAGCTTTAGCAGTTTAAAGTGAAACTTTCTGTCTCAATATAATTATTTCCCTCGTTAACGTGCCGCTCGTTAGTCACGGAGATAAAACAACAACAACACGCCAAAAAATACCTAAAATAAGGTAATATAGTCCTTAAATAATAACATTCTAAACAAAACTAAACAACTCACTTAAATGCATTCAAATAGATCAATTAAATGAAATGTTGAAATATGTAACTAGTTAAAACAGTAAAACAAATATTAATGAGCTAAATTCGTGAAACAGCTATAGTGATTTAAAAAACCAAATAAAATAGTTACACCCCAAAAGGTATAAAGTAGCAAAGACGGCTGAAAGCAAACAACCTAAATCACTCAAACAGCTAAAAGGTTAAAAGAAAACACAGAAAAGTGAGTAAACAAAAATAAAATGGCAAAAAGCTGCAACAACCTCAATGACTTAAAACAGCCAAAAAAGTGTTAATAAAATAGTAAAAAATCTAAAATGAGGACAAGACAAGAGACTTTCTAGAATCTGGAGAAGAGCTGGGAAACTTTCTGTTGCTTTTATTTTGAAGGGGTCACGTCCACCAGTGTTTGGCCTCACTGGGATCTTTCAGTAAATCAGAGAGGCTCCACAGTCTTTCTATGATAGAATACACAACAACTGAATGCAGTAACATACCTGCCACTGGGAGGCGACAGAGTTCACCAGCGGTATGAAGGAACAGTCGATTCATCTGCTTGTCTCTTGTGTGTTTCCAGTGTATTTGGCCACATCAGCTACAGGTCGGACTGGGAGCTGGTCAAAGTGGACTTCAGGCAGTCTTTCCCCCGGCAGTGTACCGAGTCCGATTACGAGTCGTGGCAGCTCACAGACCTGCAGGTAACACACACTCACTGTACACACACACTCCCATAGATTATGCTTTTGAGGTTCACTGTCATGAAGCACAACAGCTATTCTGGTTTCTTGATATAGCATTTGGCGACAAGGTTCCATGTGTCTCGATATCTCTTCCCCTTCAAGGGAGAGAAGTGCATCATGGGGCAGGAGCGGACTTTCAGGAAGAGGAAGGACACGTCATTTTGTATCAAAGGAAAAAGCTACACCTCCACCCTCACCAACAAGTCCTGCCAGTGCACAGAGAAAGACTTCAACTGGTGAGGCGACACAGATGTTTCATCTATTTTACAGGATCAATACTGTCAAACACCAGAAATCAAACAAAAAATTACAAAGTTTATTTGGTTTGAGTTTTAAAAGTACAATAACTTGACAAACTTGAACATTTGTTCCTATTAGGTTTCTTAAGGTTCTTATGAAGAGTTACTATAAATTCTAATTGTAATTGTAATTTATATGTTCTTATAAACTAGTCATGGGGTACATTGAAGCCCTGTTTGTACGACAACGTGAAAACGGAAAACGTTTGTTGTATTTTGAGTGTCCTTTTACACAACAATAGTGCTCGGAGCCACTGAAAACATGACTTTTTGACCACAGCCATAGTAAATACCTCTTCTGCACATGCTCAGTAGATGTACAATAACCACAATGTTTTTTTTATTAAAGTTTATGGCATATTGTTCTTTCCTTGTGTGCTATTTCATCACAAAAACTAAACAACAGCACCCACTAGCGGCCCAGCAAGCTAACTATATGTTGGCGTCTCAATGCAAAAATGCAAAACTCAGAAACAAAAACAATGCGGTTTCACTTGAGACGTTCTGTAATCAAAAGCCCAAAGCTTTCGTAACGGAATGAGGTCGGCACAAATCACACCAACAAAACAGGAAAACATGTTAAGATCTCTGTTTTTTACTAAATGTTTCCACTCTTGAGACTTTAGTCTCAGAAGCACACGCATAAAAACCTGTTTATAACTTTTTAACCAGTGAAACCAACCAAGTATCGATATCGCAGCATGCTATATAACTACAAGTTCAATTTTTTTTTCCTGTTTCCTTGAATCACTTTATATAGTAATTGACAAACTCTCTGTGTGTGTGTGTGTGTGTGTGTGTGTGTGCGTGCGTGCGTGTGTGCATATTTG
>OMNM01009729.1:13671-23748 GCA_900302745.1 Parablennius parvicornis | reverse complement strand
GGGGGTGGTCTTCACGGTTACCTGCTGGGGCGCGCAGGGAGCCGTTGTTGAAGAAACCATCGGAGGAGTTGTGACGGCGGCGGCTCACAGCGGTTCGGCCGTCCCTGTGGTGGTGGGGCTCACTTTGCTTGTCGAGGTTGGCAGCAGGGGACTGGAGGAGGGAAGGGGGGGGGTCATCAGAGTGAGAACATGCAAACACTTTTTTGTCGTTTCAATGCCTCCATCGCACTCTGATCCTCTGCCTCAAGTGACTGGACACAAAATAACCCGTAACAAATTTTCAAGATATTTGTAGTTTTAGGTTTAATCTTCACAGCTCACTATTTCTCCTCTGTTGAAGCACCGACAAAAATAACTCCCGAGTGAAAATGTCACTCGGGCCATCTTTTTCCAGCAAAGAAAAATGGAAAAGAAAAAAAAGACGGCAAAAAAACAAACGGTTTGATGACGGGATCAAAACAAAATACTAATGTGGAAGCTAATTATATCAGAAATTCTTCATGTTCATAATTTTCAAATCTGTGAGATACAGACATGACACTGAATCTTAGTCAGTTGAGGTCCCAAAATTGAATTAAATAGTCTTCTTCAGCCCATCCCTGAAAGTGTGAACTGAGTTTTTAAATTTTTTTTATACCTGCCATAACAACAACCACAACAAAAACTGTATTAATAGTGAAATTGTATCTGCAGCCCTGCGGAGTGAACATAAACAGATCCCGGAAGACAAAACAACACACTCAGAGGTGAAGTCACGTGTCTGCAGCAACGCCACTGGTGACTTGTTGCCAATAAGAAATGACCTGTTTCCTTCACCACGTGGAAATGTTGGTCAGCTACGCTGCTCTTTTGCTTTCTGGACAACACATCAATACATCACAAAGGAAAAACTAATTTTCTAACAATGAGATTTCCATATAAATTTAAATATTTCAAGCCTTTGTTGACTTTTTTTTCTTTTTTAAGCTTATGAGTCAAGAGATTAAAAACAAATCCTCTTTTATATTGCTTGATTCAGTTCCAGGTTGCAGGGGAGCAGAAAACAATCCTATACTGTACGATACTATATGATAGGTGAAGGCAGTGTGCACCGTCAGTTGTTTCAGTGATTCCTTCAACAACAACACGGCTACATAACGTTAACTTTGAAACAAAACTAATTTGTGTTCACTGTAATGCACAAAATGACTGATATTTTTCACTTGATCAAAGTCTAACAGAGCTGATCCAATCAATCAGCAGGATAAACATCAAATCCTCTAAAACAAGCTAGACCAAAGAATGGGAGTGAAACCTTATCATGTAGTCTGAATGTGTGGAGTTTGCATGTTCTCCCTGTGTGCGTGTGGGTTTCCTCCCACAGTCCCCAAAAACATGTACCGGGGCTCCTTGAGCGAGACCCAACAGTTCCCCCCAGAGCGCTGCTCTTGTGGCTGCTACCGATGGGTCATTCGGTCCTAATTGCCCCGACAAGGGATAAATTCAGTTGACAAAACAAAACACAACAAAATGCAATCCGATGACTAAGCAGGTTAAGCAAGGTCAGTTTTTGATTTTCACCGGAAGCCAGAAGATCTGACGTGTGGCTCATGCAGCTTTGAGGTTCAGTGTGAACTCAATATCAACTGTCTGAACTGCTTGTTCTCATCTAAAATAAATAGTGCATATATACATATTTGTGGGGATTTCTCTATCAGCATCACACCAGCAAGATAAACCTTTTCGAGGTTTCGTTTTTTGTTTTGTGAACTGAATTTAAGTATGCTTGAACTCAACTTCAGAAACTGATTTTTTTTCTGTTTAAACACATTGATCTGGTATGGTTCACCATGGTCGATTGCATTCATCGCCCCGAGGAGATGCTGAGGTGCAGTGGTGATGTGAGGCAGCTGTTGTCCACAGATGTGATAGCTAGGCCGTGTATTTTCAAATTATAATCCAGGTTTTGATGAGACAGGGATTAAATGTTGTCAAGACCTGCGAATGTTTCAGTGCTAACCCTATTCACAACCTGCCTCACTAACTTTCTCCCCCCCATTGCTCCAACTACTTCCTGTTAACGAAACTTTTTCCTTTCCACCATCGCTCACGTTTGCTCATGTGGATTTGTTGCGTTTCTGTGTTAAAAGCACCTAGAAAGAACTGTTTTATGTGGTGCTATATGAATAAAGTTGAATTGAATTGACATACACCTACCTTGGCAGGCTGGGGTGTGGAGAAGTTAAGCCAGGCAGGGACAAAGTCATGCTGCGCCATTTAGGTCCAGTGTTTCCGGTCAGTGGATTGAGGCATCAAACCTCATGGCCAGGATCTAATAAAACACCAGTTAAGACAATTTTAATACTGGATTCATGTGAATTGAAGGCCACCCACAAACATCTCTGACAGACAATCCAAGATCACTTCTATCGCTTTCTATCTTTGATTTCATGTCATCCGTTTCAAACTTCAGCAATTTAGATTTTGTTGCATAAAAGATCTCCCACAAGACGAGCAAGATCTATTTTTAGTAGAAAACAACAAAGCCTGACTTGCTGCAGCTGTGATTGTAAAGTCTGGATGGAAATCATCGAGTACAGCAGAATGCAGGCACTTTTCAGTGTGCAGTAATCTAAACAGTACACCCATGCAGGTTTGTCTCCTGTAGGTAAGTGAGGTTAAAAGCAGTGACATTACCCCAGAGTCTGATGCTCTGAAGTCCTCAACCTCCTCTCGCAGTCCGGCTAAGGTCTGTTGCTCAGGCCTGCTGGCACCGATCACAGAGCGAGTGCACCGACAGACGAGGAGCAGCACACCAAGAAGCCCTTCTCCACCTCCGCCAGGACAGTGCAGCCCCTTTACCCAGAGGCAGGCCCCTTCGTCCAGGGTGAAACACTTGGAGATGGGTCAAAAGATTGTAGGAATGATCTGGAATAGCTATCCAGAGAATTGGCTGAGCAGGAAGTGAGATTGTGAAGCAGAAGTGTGGAGCTCTGTGAGGAACAGGTTTTCCTTTGTTGAACTACAATCCAGGCGGCTCTCGTCGGGGGGGTCACGTCTCTGACAATTGCTACAGTTTTCAGTCCAGGTAACCTTTTTCCCCAATGGATTAATTTCTTCAACTTACTTGAACATCCTGATTGGCAAAAAAAGAAAAAAGGAGAAAAAAAAAAAAAAAAAAAAAAAAAGGTTCTGATCGGTGATTTGTCACAATGGTGAGAAAGAGCAAGACTATTGCGAGGAAAGAGTCTGTGAAAGTTGTCTGTCCTGAAACATGGACAGCAGTGTGTGCAGACGTTCCTCTTTGACACCAGATGGAGGGAAAGTGAGAGAGAGACTGGTGTTTTCCTGCCACACTGTGTGCCAGTATGTTTTTTGCGTCGACTCTTACCGAATCATTTTATGATCTGCGTGCAACATGCAGAAAAGAAAAAAAAAAAGAAAAAAAAAAAGAACTGAGAGACAGTCTTTTATTGGCAACGGAGGACACCGATAACCACTGCTCACCTCATCAAACTGGTGAAGAGACTGTCTTGGTTTGAAGAAAAGAATGCTAAAAGGTTTAAAGTCACATGACAATGAAGGAAGTGAAGCCCTATGTTACATCGCCGTCATTTTCAGGTCGGGTTAGTGAAACTGAGTCGTCGCTGGATGATGCATTATAATGACGTCATCAGCTTTGAATGATTTACTATCACATTTGGAAGATGCCCATTTATCTATCTGCAGTTTTCTTACTGAAGCAGATAAAGGATGTAGCACTGATTTCATAGATGTGAAAAATGAAAACTCAAAAAGAGGCCAGGAGCAACAACAACAACAACAAAAATCTCCCAGAAGAATATCCTCCAGAAAACTGGGACACAACTTCCTCTCTGGAAAAACAGGCGGAAGCTGATAAACAGCAGGTATCCAAAATCTGTCAGGTGGGTTGATCTTTTCCTTCAAGTGTGTGTTTTGCCTCAGACACACAATCTTTCAGCGCAGTCATCAAATTCTTGCGTGTATTTGCACAGGAACACACTGTACCTGCAATTAAGAAGAAAAAAAAATTTCAGAGTAAACATAAATGAACATTTACAGTTTTTAGTTTGTTTGTTTTTAATCAACATTGTTTGAAAAATGTTGACCTCATCAAAGATGTCAAACTTATAAGAGGTGCAGATTCTACTGTGTTTAACTGATGATTTGGAGCAGAGTTAAATCAAGACACACAATATGGTGAAATGTGTTTAAAAGCAATCAAAATCACAAAACAATAAAAAAGACAAGTAACTACTCAGGCTAATCACAACAAACAACTAGTTTGTGATGACACATTTGCATGGACGGACGGGTTTCTGGTACAGTATAGAAACTCCTTTTCTAACTTCCCTTAATAAATGCTAATAATAACTTAAAATAAGTCAGGCAAAGCTGACAAAAATAGTTCTCCTGGCACTTCAAATACATTTTGATGGGTATAAGAGAAAACACTGATCTGTGATCTAAACCACACGGAAAGCTGGCCCCAGAAGTAAATTGTGTTGGCTTTTGCAAGTGAAATATTTATGCGAGTGTAAAAATAACACGGACACCATCTTTCTGGTACCTTTGCACAGACAGTAGCGTTCAATACTGTCTGCAACGTCATGTCCATCTGAAGTTACAATCAACGACAATTATTTTAGTCTATCTATTGCTCAGATGTTGGGCATAGTAAAACAAAAACAAAAGCATATCAGCCTGCGCACAGACTCAGAATAGTTGACGAATCTCCACTGAACTATTACATAACAGCCCAACATCAATGAGTGGTGGCTGGAAGCAATACAATTACATCCCTTTGTAAGCATGCCCACATGGATGATGGCTGCAGACACATCCGAGTGTGGATAGTACTCCTCTAAGCATCCGTAACCAGTCTGGATCATTCGGAGATCCACAAATGATGCAGCACACCAGTTAATCTTAGTACAACGCACATCTCATGAAGCAAGCAATGCAATGGCTAAGCTTAGGAGTGCGTTAAAATGACCGATCATTTAAAGTTGGTAAATGTTGGTAACTAACTACTAACGTTGACAATCGCGCTTTAACTTAGCCTCTAGCTAACTCGGCTTAGTTATCTAAGGTTATCATTAGCGTAGCAACTGTTAGCGGTTAGCTGGCGGTAGCTAGCACGTTAAGTGGCCCAACAAAACTCCTCGCATCTTGAATGAGTTGGCACGCTTGTGGGGTTTAGTCCAGTAGAAGTGCAGTTATTGCGCCCACGGTACCTGAAAGAGTGTATTTCGGCGGTTGTCACGGACAGAGAGTGGAGGTAAACAGAGCTGGCTTCGCTGGAACAACACAGTTTCAAAATGGCTACCTTAGCAGCGGCGGCACACATTCATCAGCCTGCTAAGAGCTAACCAGCTAACTGGCATTGTTTCATGCCTTGAAGCTCCCCGGAGAAGGAGATAAAGTCACATATACGTGAATTCTGCAAACACGAATGACATAATAGAGCTTCCCCCGCGTTAATCCCGGGCCTGTGGATGTTTGTTTGGGTTTTCGTTGCTCTTACCACTGGCGCTGCCAATGCCTCAACCGTGCTGCGTTCAAGAAATACCGTTATTATACAACTTACCAAGGTTCCGAAGTGTTTTAAAATCCAAGCAGACAAAGCAGTGGTGCTTCTTAAATTACGAATTCCAACCAAACAAAATTAACAGATTCTCAAGGTAATGTTTTGGAGTATTTCACCAAAAACAGAGATCATACGCTAATAACAGTAAAAGCGATATTTTGACGCATTGAACACAACTTAATACCTCCCCGCCGCCAGCAGCCCAAAGCAGTCGATACTAGAAGCCGTCCCGGTGGGTTACAGAAGAAAAGCAGTTAATGGAGCGTCGATATAATGGAGACGAGTGACCGACCTCTAGTCTAGCACGTTTCTGCTGTCACGATTTTATGTGTTTGGTTGTGGCTGCAGTTTCCAGACCAAGCCGGCGGATGGTAAAATGTAAGGACAACGCCTAGTAGCCAAGTTTGGTTTGTGGAATTTTCTTTTACAGTATGATAGCTTTGACAGATTGAATGCTAACTGCTAATACTTGTATCATTAATCCCTCAGCAATAATGAAAGTGAGAGTATTATTACTCATTTGTTGTTTTTTTTTTTTTTTAAATTTTAGATAAAAATGGTTTCGATGGCATCTGGGAGGAAGATAATATCATGGGTAAGGATAACTCGTAGAATAAATACAGCTAAGTGAATATGTATAATGATAATACTATTATGTGATCTATTTGGCTTCAGGTTTCTGGATTGAAATGTTTTCAACACTCGACCAGAGCATCACATTACTCAACAAAAGCTCTTCTGCAGCGTGGCTCTCCAGTCTCCTCCGTGATCCTGCAATGGAGACAAACTTCCTTCACCAACAGGCTGCTGCACATCAGGCCTGTCAGCTGTCAGTCTTCACGCTTCTCCAGCAGTGATTCACAAAGTAAAGCTGAGACCAGTGATTCACAAAGTAACGCTGAGACCGGTGACAGAAAAGGAAGGTTCAGCTTAAGCGCCCTCACTAAGGCCCCCAAACCAGCTCTTTACCTTGGTTTTTCTGGGCTCCTTCCCTTCATTTCCGCTCCTCTCCTCATGGCTGCTACACAGTCCTTCTACCCTGAAGTGGCACACGCTCAAATGTTGTACGGAGCCTCTATAGTGTCCTTCCTCGGGGGTGCCCGTTGGGGATTCGCTCTTCCAGACGGGAGTCCGGCACAGCCTGACTGGATGAACCTGGGCAACAGTGTGGTGCCATCTCTTATAGCCTGGTTGGCACTACTCTGCAGGGACAATATTGCTGAAGGAGCCCTTATCGTGATCATGGGACTGGGTTTGTCCCTTCATTACGACCTGACCCTCCTGCCAGGTTACCCTCCCTGGTTCAAAGCCATGCGAACTGTCCTCACCTTGGTCGCAACTTTCTCACTGGTGGCTACCCTGGCTCTGAAGCAATTCTGTGCTGAAAGGAAGATCACACAGCCCTAAAATGAATTAGAGGCAAAGCAATATACTTTGAGATACTGTGTGGAATGTAAATTGAATAAAGATTACAAATATATTTCAACCCTTTGTTGCTCTTGTGCATTTTTTTTTAAACTACGTTTTTAACAAAGATTCATTGAAAGTTTAAATTGGCTTTAATGGACACACAGAGCGTCCCAGCCAGAGCGTCCCAGCCAGAGCTCACACTCCATTCTGATTAAACACCTCTGGAAATATATGAAAACGGCTTTGCACTGGTGTACATGTGACTTCTTATTGTTTTATTTTCATAAAATTAGCAAATTTGAAAACTTTTTTTCACATTGTTATTATGGGACGCGTGTATAAATTTGAAGGAGAAAAAAGAATTACACCTAATGCAATGTGGAAAAAATTAACATTTTCCAGATGCCCAAGAGGGCTTTCTTATGTCAAAACGAGCATTAGGCTCATAAACAGTCTAACTTCATAAATTAGTTGATCATTGACATACTGAGTTAGTGTTTTTCAAACCATCCATCCTCCACCATTCAGAACCGATAAGCTAATTCCAACTCACACACACACACACACGCACACACACACAGATGGCTTCCAAAGGAATTTATTGTTGTACGTGACTGACTGAAGTTGTTGCGAAATTTGACATAACTCACACATGAAGTTTATTAAGTCAGAAAAACAAGTACAATACTTTTTATTATTTCAGTGATGCGAAATGACTGTTTAGCAGCCTGTGACGAGATTAAACAGTACATGTTAGAAAATACTCTTATTGTGCCCTCGATCCAAATAGGAAATATTTCGGCATATTCATTGACACTTTGTAAGAATCGGTAGGTTGTTGTACCTCAGCGTCAAGAGATTGAAATGTAAGTTTTGGTCCTTTCTGGTCCATCTGATGAGTGAAATGATAATTAAATCTGTGTAAATAGTGACGGAGGCACTCATATTTACATGAGCATATGTACAAAAGTCATCCAGTGGAAACGCAGATAGCTCTGTGCCGCAGTGTCACCAGAAGTATCTTATTCAAGTTTACAGAAATTACAAACCACGATATGAAAAAACAGTGGGGAGTTTGGACCGGCTCCAATCGTAACTGGGTTTGATTAGACAGAACAAAAGAAGAAAAGCAACAGTTCTCTTACATCTCAGTGCTGAACATGTCGTCAGTCCCCACAGGGCTCTGATGCTTATCAAAAACTCTCTGATCATCAAAAATAGAACTCTTCCATTGTGAAAAACCATCGTCCTCATCAGGAAAACTTTCTTTTCCTATATAAATAAGTTAGAAAACAAGTGTGCAGCCACGGTGAGAGTCTTGTGAAAAGATTCAGCGACTTTAAAGGAACGGGAGCTGATGAGTCATGTAACAGTGTAAGCAAAGGCAGCGTTGGCAGTTTCCAGTACGAGCTGTGCTTTCATAGTCACGTTTTCATTAGATGACGAATGCTCAGGTGCAAGCTAAAAATGAGACACATCCATGTATAAATAAGACACGTAGTCAATGTGGGTCCAGTTGAGACACAAACACACAGCTCTGTGTGTTAAAAGTGCAGCTTTTCCTTTCCAGTTTGTGCGATTTCAGGATGATGTCAGAGCACGGCAAGCCCGCCGTCGCAGCGGCTCGTGATCATGTTGCCGACCTCCGTCCAGGTATCCAGGTGGGGGTCGTAGATCTCCACTGAGTCCACCGTCACGGGTGCCGAGAAATCGCTGCTGGCAGCCCGTCCTCCAACGGCGTAGAGCAGTCCGTTCACAGCGGACACCGACGCACCGGCACGTGCTGTGGACATGGAGGCCACCTCCACCCATTTCTCCTGCAGGAACATACACAACCTTATGAGTACAACACACATTTAGTGAACCCAGATGAAAGATGGTCTTCACTTCACCTCTTCTGGACAGTATTTCTCCACCGTCTCCAGGGCTCCCAGGGCCTCGTTCCAGCCGCCCACTGCGTAAATGCAGTTACTGAGGCAGGCGACTCCTACGTAGGCCCGGCGCGTGACCATGACGGGCAGTGCGCTCCACCGCCGGGAGATGGGGTCGTACACCTCTGCTGATCGCAGTTCCATTCCTTCATCGCTAATCCCTCCGATCACGTAAATAAATCCTGATGAAAGAAAAACGCGTTTCGATCACAGCCGCTGAACCGTTGCTAAGATAGACACGGGAATCCAACAAAAGATCGGAGGCATCAAATACAGACGAACACACCCTGGAGCTCACAGCAGCCAAAGTAATATCGAGGAACTGCCATGCTGCCGATGACCTCCCACTTATTTTCCTCTGGGTCAAATCGTTCCATGGTCTTCCCGATCTCAGAGCCAATCCAACCGCCTACAAGAAAACAGTGCACAACAATCACAAGTTTTCTTCTTGTTTAAAATGTTGATTATGAATAAGAAACCTAAATGTGATGATGATTGTTCTTTTAAGTGCTCCCCTTATAAGGTTCCAATATAAAATGATAGATTTAGTTAGTTTTCACATCAAAGGCCCTCCCTGTCACAACTGGGATTCGGACAAGTTCCTCACATTTTAGTAATCTATGGATGGATCTTGTGCCAAAATTATCCTAATGTGTTTGAGTTGTCTTTCCTTTATGTCTTTCAGAGTTTAAATCGTTTATTGAACAGGATATGATTTGTACAATATATCATCTCTCGCTGTTCTTTACCAAGTGCATACAGTGCTCCATGACAGGGGCAGACACCAACTCCACAGCGAGGAAAATTTAGAGAAGCCACAGCGGCCCACTGCTTGGTGACGGGGTCGTATCTCTCTGTGCAATCAAAAATCATAGAGTCCTTTTCTCCTGGGAAGAAATAAAAAAAAAATTGGGGGGTTGATTTTTCACTTTAACATAAAATTTTCAAACAGAGCAATACATTCAGCTCCCTCACCGCCAACCACGTAAATCATTCCCTCTAAGACGGCCACTCCCGGCCCACTGCGGGCCTGATGCAACGATGACACGGTGGTCCAGTACTGGTTGAAGGTGTCGAAGCGCTCCACGCAGCTCAGCGCCCTGCTGTCACTCCAGCGGCCGCCTTGGAGTCGCGTGTATCCTCCTG
>OMNM01009727.1:4962-18342 GCA_900302745.1 Parablennius parvicornis | reverse complement strand
ATCATGAACTACATCTCACTCTCCCTCACAGTTTAATAGTCATTGAGATGGCACCCAGAGCACTACATGGTTTCCAAGCCTAGTGGGAAAAATGTCTTCATCATACTTTTCAGTGAATAAAGTCTCACTCAAGAAAGAAAGGAAAAGGTTGATCTAAAGAGCTGAACTGACTGGCTGTGTTGTGTGTTTTTAGGGCTCGTGTGGAAAAAGAGAAGCTGCTTGCTCTCCAGCGTGAAGTGGAGCGAGCTGCAAGAGAGAAGGAGATGAGAGACCTGGAGAATCAGAGGAAGGCCCTGGAGGAAAAAAGAAAAAGGGTAAGAAAATTCAATCAGTGGTGTCATCTGGGAGTTTCATTTGTCTGGACTGACAGGGAGTCTTGGCCACTCTGTAAATGTTGGTTTTGCTCCAGATGTTTTACTTGATGAGAATCATGTGAATGTTGTTGCCACAGGAGGAGCAGCAGAGGCTGGCTGCAAATGAGAAAGCTCTCAAAGAGAGAGAAGCTGCCAAGCAGGTACAGGATGTAGATGGTCATAAGTTTACACTCCAACTGTACAGTGTGTGCAATAATAACTACATGATCTATTTTGTGAGGGATGAGAAATAAGTCATTTCCTCCCCTCTGTGTTTATTTTCAGAAACTATCTTATCAAATATGTAATGATTATTGTTTTTGTTTTTCCTGAACTGTCTATGATGAAGATTTCAGCTATTCTGAACACGACTGTGGATATCGAGGTGAGAATCTGAAGTTTTATATTTTACACGATTTGATGGTCACAAAATATGATAAATGTTGTCGTAGATTTGTTTATTATTAGCACTGCTTTGTAAGGCAGCTGAACAGATCATGAAGCTTGATGAATTCAATGCACTTCTTGGTCCATGATGACATTGACAGCACTCATCTTGAAGCCGGCCTATCAAGGAGAAGGGATCATATATACAGAAACCCAAAATGTGGGTTGAGAGGGATTGTCGGCATGTTCCTGCCTTTTTCAACACTTTCTAAAAGTACAACGGTTCATGTGGTGTGCTGCTGCTCACCACAGTAGTTTGGAAATAGGAAATGACCCGATGCCTTGTTCAGTTCTTAATCATTAACTCTCTATTGGTTTCAGTTCTGCTGCTCAGTTTGAATTACGCCTAACTGCCGTTTTTCTTTCTTCTTCTTTCACCTCAGCGGTCAGCACTGAACTCGCCTGCCGGAAAAGGTCCTCTCCTGAATGTTACCGTGGATGTGGTTGAGGTAAAGTTTGTAAAAGTCTCTCCTGTATGTATTCAATCAGTTTGTCTAAATGCACAACAATATCCCCTCGCTGTGTGTCGTCCTTCATCCCGCAGCCGGCGTCACCACAGTCGTACGTTCTCTCACCAAAGGGCGGGAGTAAACCTTTGATCAGTGCGGTGGACAATTATGGGATGGACCAAAACAGTGACGACTCCACCGACGACGAGTCTGCCCCGAGGAAACAGATTCCGTCCTGGGCTCAAGGTTTGTCTGAACTTCTACATTTTATCATTGGCTGGGATGATTCCCAGGCTGCATATCCTGCAAAGTGTCCATGTTTGATGTATGCGCCTTCTTCCAGGTCCCAATCTGCAGCGGGCGATTGTGAAGCAATACTTCAACCCCCCTGACTTGGATTCCTTTTGTGGAGTTATTGAGCCAATAAAACTGGAAGAAATCTTTAACAAGAAGAAGCCTCGATATTTTAAACGCACCAGCTCTGCGGTGTGGCACTCGCCTCTTGCTAACGCCAAGTGACGTCTGTACCAGGATACAGATGCTTACGCTGTTGTACAAAGTTCAACTTTTAAAGATGTCTTTCAAATAAAGTTACTTTATTTTGTTTTTAATTTTTTTTTGTGGGAAAGATTTTAGAGTAGAATTTTCAAAAATATTGTGACTATAATGTAAAATAGCTTTGTTTTCCACGAGGGATTAAACTGATGTCTCGGTAACATCATAGCTTTCACATCCCTGCAGACTTTTTCTCTGACTTTTTCACTTTTCATCTTCTGATGGTTTTGGGATTCCTATTTAATAAAAGCGGATGAAAACTTGCTGATGACCTGATCCCATTTCTTATTTTGAGAGTAGAGTGCATGACACCAGGAAGGTATCTAACCCTTTCTCATGCTCCCAAAGGCACTTTGAGTGTTGTGTGTAAGAGTAGTTCAGTATTGGGAGATATGTCAAGATGCCAAATATCCATAACTAAGATGCATTACAATATTAACAATGAGAACAGATGACTTGATTGAAAAGGAAGAGAATGAAGAAAAATTGGTACAATTACCTCAGTTTTTAAAAATCTGGAAAGCAATGGAGCCAGCCTACTTTTCAAAACCTTTGTCTTTAAGAAACTCTGAACAGCTGACCTGAGGGTTTGTGTTGGATTGCTGCAGCATCTATTTGGAGGCATTGCTGTTTCTTCAAGTGTAGGACAGCTGAAAGTACAAAGTTCTGCTGGCAGTGATCAAACCGCCGTGTTTTTCTGCCTGGTGCACAATGCTGGCTCACCTCAGCAATGTAACTAACAGTTAATGATTTAATTCTTGACTTTGTACTGAATCAGTAATTAATCTGAGGTCTCTGTTTACTCTCATGAGTCCTCTAGAAATACATTTTTAAAAGTGACCTATTACGTTCATTGAGAATATGTTGGGGAAAGTAACATTTGCACTAGTATTATTTGCTGTGTGGTTTTATTGTCATCCAAAATTTTCAGGGTAAATGCATAAATAACCAGAGCAATCGCAGATTTCTGACGTCCACCACTGTTGGCATGGACACAGAAAGAAAGACATACCTGAATTGGAATTAAAATTTTAATCTGGATTAATTTTCCATTAAGCAATCTGATGTTGGTATCTTGCCAATTGATACATGTATGAATAAAAATTTGGTAAAGATCTGTCATGTACTTTTGGATTGATCCTCATTTGAGGTAAAAACATAAATGTGCATCCAGATCCGGATCACTCCCAACATTTAATGGAGTCATCTGGGGCCTAAGATCCATCTCTGGTGAAAATTTGGTGACGATCCATTCAGTAGTTTTGATTTAATCCAGCTAACACACAGACAAAAAAATAAATAAATGCAGGCGATTTTATTACCTTGGCGGACATAATGAGCAGTAACTGGGAGGAAGTCATGATCTTCCAATGGAAGAGGGGCAACCTAACAGCAGCACTTATCTCAATGTATAACAGATCTATTTAGTTATTCATTTAGAAGAAATATAAACATTATGACTGCATTTGCCTGGTGAGAGTTAAAATGGAATGCACCTGAAAAATACATTCATTGTTTTTCAGAACTGACAGTCATCACAAGTAATTTGTAGTCCTTATGCTTGTGAAACCAGTAAGAGTCAGATTTTTGTCAGGCAGTTACAGAAGGGTCAATGACTGTTAGACCTCAGTGTCATAAATCCAAACTGAGCCAAGTTTCTAACCTCAGCCTGCAGACCTGTGGGGTCTCCTTTGCTGAAATTGTGTGGAACAGCGGGCCGGCAGATTAGGCATTGGATGCCCCGTGCATGGCCAGGTAATATTAATGTGGTGACATTTAAAAAAAAAAAAAAAAAACGTCTTTCTACTGTTGGGAGTCTTTACTCAACTCCTTCATACAGTATTTAAATCTGAGAATTTAGCTAATGTGAAAACTAAAATATTTATCTCTATTACAGTTTACATGAACTCAGAATATGAACATATTATCTGATCAGCAGGCCTGGTGAATAGAAATAGTTTATTCATCCTGTTGGCAAATTTTTTGATCGCACGGAAATTTTTCAAAATGAGAGACAACACAGTGCAGATTACCATCAGGTGTTGTGAGACCTGATATATATGGACATATAATACTTATCACGTCTAAATACATGGGTATTGCTCAGTTTATAAGAAAATATACAAGTGAATGTTACTATTGGGAGAGTCTTGGAAGAGTACCGCCGTCCTCGGCTGTCAAACCACACGTGTTGTTTCATGGCAAGGAGTTTGTCGTTAGTTTGTCCATTATTCTAAAGCTTTGAAAATGTAAGGTAAGCTTAATGCCTGTTGGGGTACATTGGCAATGATACTACGACTTTTCCTGCCAGTCGAAGTATCTGATGTGTCTGTTGCATTGAGAGTTTCACTCTCAAACTAATTTTAAACCTTTGATTTGTCTATATATTCTACAAATCTAAAAAGTTTTGAAAAACAATTATGTTTAACCCTTCATTCCTTATTATATGATGCTTTACATTTTCATTTGATGCACTTTTGAATCAGATACTAAAGAAGGAGAAAGCAAGTTGAGAAGCACGGGTTTGAAGAGTTATATTTTTTTTTAAAAGTCTGCAAATATGGTTTCATGCAGTATATATTTTTGTTATGTTCACATCATTGCTTTTGATTTTGATTGTTTTACTTTATAAGGTACTATAGGACATCTTAACGTTTGTACTGAATATGTCCAAAGTAAATAAAATAACTCAGTAAAAACATTGACATTTAAAAAAAAAAAATGTGAAGCCGTTTCTTCGCTTCCCTGCAGGTTTGTTGTGTGTTTCATGAAGATTCACTGCCCTGAATTGATGTGAAATTGTACTTGCAGTATACTTATATTATACCAAGTCAAATTATGGTGCACAAACAATTCCAGGTTTAAATTATTGTTTTTATTGAAAAAAATTTTCAAATGATAAAAGGAGCAACACATTTAAGGCGTTTATTAAAGTTTTAATTGAATGAAATGTCATTAAAATTAATAGGGGTATATAGTACCAGCATACAGAGTTTGGCTTCTTGCTTGAGAAGTACTTCTTGTTTTCTCTTCACATGTTGACGGTTTAATCTCATAAGGTGCTTTTTGTGTTACAAGTAGGTTAATTCCTTTACAGGAAGTAGCGAATAACTTAGTATTTTCAGCAAATCATTTTAAGCTGTCTTGTAGGCCAGATCCAGATGACTTAAAAAACTTTCAGACCTAACAGTTTGTTAGTGTGAAATATTTAGGATGCCACGTTATGAAAACAAAATAACAGTGTCACCCTATATCAGTCCTCCCTCCCTCCCGTCGCCTTCTTCACCCCCCCGTCCACCTGGACGCCCAACAGGTCCCCTTCAGCCAACGAGATCCCTGAATCATTGGGTGAGTTTTGCTGATTGTTTTCTTGCTGTGGTGGCGCTGAGGGGGAAGCTGCGTTCCTGTTATTGCTCTGCCCACCATTGTTGCCCCCATTGCTTGCCCTCATGCTGGTGCTGAAGTTCCCATGGTTACTAAAATTACTGTGGTTTGTACCATTACAGAGACTTCCTGTAGTGCCAGCACCGTTGGAGCTTGTTGCATTAATACTGCTCGAGCTGCTGGTGGGATTACTGGGATTTGCTGCTGCTGCGCGAGAGGGTGGAGTGAACGAGAACACCCGTTCTCCTCCACTTCCCGTGGCCCGGGCACTCAGGGGTGCAGGCTGGCCGTCACATGATTGGAGGGGGTCCAGTGTGAGGCGAGGAGGCGGAGGACGGCGAGAAAGCAGGCCGTGTCCTGGTCTGAGTTTGGATATTGGACAAAGTTGAGGTGGGGGGTCAGGGAAGGAGAAGGTAGGCGGACTTGGTGTATCGCTGTCCTCACCCAGCCAGGGAAAGGCAGAGGATGGTGGTGGTGGGACGTGGTTAGGAGTGTCAGGCGGCAGCAGCTGAGAGCCCACCATGGGCGGGGCAAGAGAACTACAGCTGCGATCCCAGTCATTCTGGGTTCTTCGGGCAGGTCGAGGACGAGGCACCGCGGGGGGCACACAGTGGATTGGTGTTTGAGGGCAGCTATAGAAACCTGGTCTCTCATACAAGGGCATGTTGGAGAAGGCATAGTCTGGATCTCGATCCTGGTTCAAAGGCTGACGAGTTTGACCGGCTGATGTTGTTTCAGGGTGCAGGTAAAGAGGAAACCGGCTCAGTGGAGCTCCAGGGCGACGGCGCAGCAAAGAAACCCGGGAGGAGCGTGGAAAGCTTGGGGAGTTAACTCCGAGAAGACGTCCCAGCCCTCCAAGCAGAGGAGTAGAGTAGTTGGCTTCCTCATTTTCTTTGATTTGCTCCAGGTTGGACTGAAATTCCATCTCCTCTTTAGGAACACTGGTTTGGATCAAGCAGAAGGTCAGCCATGTGTTACATTGTGTATTCAAGAATCAGCAACGAGAAAATAAAGTCATTATTGAACCTGATATTGAGAGCTGAGCCCATGAAGGAGGGTTTGCGGTGTTCAGCACTAGCAGTTGTGTAGGGAGGCTGTGGTTCAGACTTGTTCCAGTACATGTCCTTTTCAACCAGCGGCAGGCTGTCATACATCTCATCCACAGACAATAAGGACACCTGGAACATAAAGAATGCAAGTCCAACAAAAAACATTTACTACATCAATGACTGATACACAACAAACAGTTTCATACCTGCAAGTTGCGATCAACAAGCCAGTTGGTTTCAAAATCATCGTCGTCTTCCCCAAAAGGGTTTATGAGTTGCTCAGCAACCTTGGGAAAAGGAAAACAAAGTGCCACATCAGTACCTCTCAGAAATACTCAACGTAGAAACAAAATATATGGGTGGATCCAAGTATTCGTCATCCTCACCTTGAGCCAACCGACATAAAAGAAAAACTGCAGCAGGGTAAAAACAGGTAGGTAGAAGTCCAGATCATGCCCTGGGTATCCCTGAGTTGGATCCAAGAACTGACGACCAATCAGACAAGCCAGGAAGAAGCTGTAGACTGCCACCGTCACCACCTAATTAAAAGACATCCATCAAATCTGACAGTGTTTCACAGCAACCTGAGAGGAAAAACATGATCTAGTCGGGAGTAAAGTTGTTTTATTGTTCTCTATCATTTGTTGTAAATGGTTTGGGTTTCGCTTGGTTAATAATTGTGGTTACTAGAGTAACAAGTATTTATCATCCAATATTAGCACACAGCTATGTATATTTTGCATTGAAAAAAACCCAAATTAAATCTACTTTGTCAATTTGTTCTACAAGGTATTTGCTACATTTAGTATATTTGAAACCTGAGTATAGACAAGAGGCACACTTATCCAGTCATAACCGTACAGCTTCATACACTTTGCCCGCAAACTATTCAACTCCTGAACAAAGAAAAGAACAAAGCAGGTCATGCAACACCAGAAAATATTTTCAGGATGAGATTTACTCAAATTAAAGAAGACTTGCACTTATTTGTCCAGCGGACAGGCCTAGACAAAAACTTACAGTGAGGATAGCGGTGAGTGCCACATCGTTGTTGATGCGACCTTCAGTCCGTGCTCTCAGAGCCAGACTGACAAACCACATACAGGGCACCCAGAACTTGTTATGAGGAGAGGGCAAATCTTCCAGGTGCCTCAGCTCCTCTGATGTCATCAAACCTAGGTGGGGGTCACACAGCACAATGATAAAAACAGCATGTTTGAAAAAAATTTACTTGTTTTTTAATGAGTTCAGCCTTAGTCAGCAGCCAGAAGACACCTTTCAGTAATTATATCATAAACTGATCAGTGAGACTGGTCAGTGAGAGTGAAGCTGTGTCACCCTGCCACAAATGAAGCTAACAGCATTAGTTTCCCCTGTGATAACACTGAACGTTCACCTGTCTCATTATCACATCCTACCTGCCTGTACCAGATGCTCCATGGTGGGAAACCTCTTGTACACAGCAGTGCTGACCGAGCGATAGATGAGCACACCAGAGAGGTTGGCGTATCGCATCAGAGTTCGTCGGGTCAGCCTCGAGGCCTCATCAGCACCACGTACATGACCTCCGACTAATGCTGCCAATCGGTCTGGTAAGGGTACGTTTTCAAACTGTCCCCACCAACGGGTCACAACCAAGTTCACGTAAAATCCTGATGGAAAGAAATCCAATCACTTTTTGTTATGATGCAAAAAAACAAACGAAAAAATTATTAAAGTTGGACACCAGCTAGTTCTAACTCACCCAGCACAAAGGAAACGGGGATGAGCTCTGCGTAGCGGTCACAATATATTGAAAGTTTCTCAAACAGCCTCTTTTGGTTGTCATTAAGCACAAATCTGGTGAAAAAAAACATATTGTTAGTTTTTCAGTTAAGTACAAAGTCATTGAAGAGGACTCCAATAGAAATCTTAACTGACACAACCTGGGTTTTAAAAACTGATAAGCACTGTCAACTCATGTTCAAATATGATCCAGGAATTATTAAAGTTGTGTTGTTGTAGTGCATGTTCTTCCTGCACCCTGTGTAAGGTTTCTCCCACTTTCACGAAGCACGCTTGTTTGTTTAATTGGACACTGTTTTGTCAGACCGAATTCAGTCCACCACAACCTGACTCTGGATAAAACAAGCTTAAACTAGAAAAGCACTCAGAGAGTGCAGACCTCCGCCAAATGACGTTTTCAATGTTAACATTTTCCAACTTCAAAGTGCAGCCCTATTGTTAATCTGGATTGGGTCCAGACAAAATTTGGCCCAATTCAGGGCAATGATCCTCCAAATATACATGTCAATCTTCAAGAGAATCGAAAGAAAATTCTATGAGTTATGATTTTTGAAACTTGTGAATGGGGTTTCCAATGTTAACTTCCGGAATTTTTCCTGACCTTTTTCTGGATCTGATCCGGACCACATTTTGCACCCTACTAGATACAGATCACTGATTTTTTACAAGTCTATCAGATATGATCTCCAAGAGATATGATTTTTTTGAAAACAGCTCAATGATAAGTAAAAGGGAAAAACAGGATCTTTGATATTTTATGTATCAAGGTGGTTATCCGGATCACTCTCAAAATTTTATGGAATCAAGGTTGGGTCAAGACACATCTTCTGAATTGTTTTTAGGAAGATTCCATCAGGAGTTTTTGCATAATCCTGTGAACAGACAGACAGACAGACAAACCCTGACAAAAACATAACCTCCTTGGCAGAGGTAACAATGGATGGATGGTTTTGAAACGGTGTTTCCCAACATCCAAGTTAGCTTACTCTTGCCAAGCCCTTTTGATCTTGTGAAATTCAGACACATTTCATCCAACTTGGCTCTAAATATTACTGAATATAATACAACAGCTTTTATATAACTGCAGTTTCCTGGGGAGCTTTAATATCTTGACCTGCATTTTTTTCCAGTGCAGTAAGATCCACTTCCGGGAGCCCTTCGATCCGTATAACTATGCACCTTCTCACATTCCTTGAGCAAGCCATTTTATCTACCATCAAAACTCATGTTAGAGAAGCATGCATCTCTATGTCAACAGTTTACTGGCACAGAAAAATTGACATGACTGATATTAGATTTGCAAGAGTTTTATGTTGAAGATTACCTGTAAACAACACTGAAGAAGTAGTAGAGAAGAGTGAAGATGATGAGCTCTCTGTAGAGGAGTTTATAGATGCTGCCTTTCCATCGCAGGAGTAGATGAAAGAAGGTTCCCAAACCTGCATCAGCAACTCTACGAGAGTACGTCACTGTCATTGCTGCTGCTTGCTGGCCTGCTGGCTGGCTGACTGTGGCCAGACATGAAGGAAACTGATGTGTTGGGTTTTGTTTTTGTTCTCTGTGCTTTTTCTGCACTCAGTCCCACATAAGGCTAACGTAGGCACACATCTAAAACAATAAAGTGAAATAAAGCAGGAAGTTCTGTAATGTTCATCCAATGATCTACAATCTGGCATCATATCGTGATGAAATAAAGGAATGCAGTTCCTACACTCAAGAAACTCAACTTAATTTGCATTATCTACTAAAATTAAATTTTCTGTGAGTTTTCTTCAACAGCTAACTGTGAACATTGCATATAAACCAAAACACCTGAAGGTCACAGCAGGTCAACATTATCCACTTACCTTGAAAATGACAAAGGATCACAACTGTACCCGTCTCGAAGTGTGTCTGCTGTGTCTGTGAAGAAAGTGTGGAGAGAGTCAGAGACAGGAAAGCAGGAAAGAACAGGAACAGGGGACTCCTGCACGTCCGGTCACTTGATGCTTTAATCTGTTCCTCCAACAAAGCTGCATTGTGAGGATAATCTGAACAAATCTGAGGACCTGTGCCGCCACAGAGGCTATTTAAACCTACGTAGATAAATTTTGATTAGAAATTTAAACAAGAACTCAGAAAAGTCTGATTCATCCATTGACATGTTTCATGTATTTCAACAAGCACACAAAACTGAAAATAAACATGAAATATGGACCGAAGCAAGCTTTGCTTTGTGCCACCTGAAGAGTCCAGTGTTTTTTGCAAGGAGCAAACTCCAGGTCAGGTGAGACTGTGTTTGGCCTCCCTCTGTTGGAAACAATGTGTATAGCTGAATTGTTACTGGTCAGAAAGGTTAGTGATTAACCCTTCCAGTTTCTCTGGGAGACCAACCACCCAGCAGCAGTGCAAAGCTTAGTGAGCAAAGCTCACAAGGTGGAGACAAGGAAAGATACCAAAGAAATTGGTTTTTGAACAAGTTCATTGAATCAGAAACAACTAAGGATCAGCTCTGGTGAGTACATTTCTTTCTCCTTAACTCATTTTGGAGGTTTAAGCTTATCATATGCATGTGCATATGCAATATCTACATGACACCGCTGTCTGGTTTAATGTGTATTTAAACTGAATATCTGAAAGGATCTTAATACCATTGCATGAGGGCCCGCATAGAAAAGAAATTGGCTAGCTTTAGATCTGCAAGGTTACATTTTAAACACTGCAGAGGTCATGGCTTGTCCTCTAGAGAACTGCCTGGATTTAATTCTGATCCATTCTAGTTTCCAAGTCCTTGAAATGTATCAGTTTGTCTTTTCTGTACTACAAGTGCAGACAATCTGCAAGAATCTGCACTGAAATCCTTTTATGAACTAAATCACCACTGGTAATATTGAGCAGCTTTTTACGACTCTCTGTGCAGCTTGTGAAAGAGGCATGGATGCTTTCGAAGGAATTCACAGCGTCCAGATTTCTTCCTCTCCTCCTGCTTCAGCTCAGTCAAGCCTGGGATATGAAATACTCAAAGCAGAAAGGTCTGGGATAGCAGTGTACTCCTCTGCAGTCTTCTTCGGAACACCTGATGTTTCCACGGTCACACACAAGTCCGGCAGGCTCACTAAGGAAGAAGGCTGTGTCGTGGGACAGTAAGTTGTGAATCCTAAAGTACAAGGGGAAGAAACAAAAAATGAATTTAACATCACCTGTTGAGTCAAAACTTGTTTTGTTAGTTACATAATAACTTGGAAGATTTTCTGTGTGTCTGTTCAAATCAAGTGAGTAGCACTGACGCCAGATTCAGTTTTCTCTGCGACATGTTTTGCAATGCAGAATATATTAGTGATGTATAGCTACATGTGAAAGGATGTTTGTCTCCCCCCCCCTACATTTTTTTTAGAGGACTTGTGTAGTTTTAAACTCTAACAGTGGAACACTTTGTGAGATGTGACATACTTGCACAATAAGTAGAGAGGGCTGTCCCACCCTGGCCGTGCAGAGTCCCTGCTCTGTAAGTGTTAGGCTTATCTGCTATAACACACCTGATTGCAAAGAGAGGGTTTTTTTTTTTTTTTTTTTTTGGCCCACCATGACCAGGACTGGACACCACCTCAGTTTAGATCAATTTCCAGTATTATAAACCAGATTCTGAAGGCATCAAAGCCAATGAGTTGTTCATGAGCTGGCGGCAGCCTGGCGTCTGATTCAAATGAGTGAGCAAGCATCTGTGTTCATTCACTGCCATGGCTCCACAAATGTTTGACCTTATCTTGTTGATGTGGAAGGTTTTGCATGCAACATCTCACTCCACTGGCATCATGTAACAAATGATATGAATTGTTCTGGTGAATGTAGGCCTACAGCAGTTTCAGGTCAGGTCCTGTTTTCATATTGTTATTATTATTTTTACTTTGTAAGAGGGTAGAGCAGATATCTAACAGGAAATTAGGGTAGAAAGAGAGATGAAGGGATAAAAGTAGCTGTCTGAATTTGGACAGGGGGGCCTGAAATTGCATGGTTAATCCTCTCAGCTGTGTGATTGGTCTTTCTGCTGACAGATATATTAAAACTGAAAGGTTGTGTGGACTCAAGGGTTTTGGAAATCTATCAATTGTCAATTCTAATTTTGAGTAGTTAAAAAATGGTCTTTCACAGGACTAAACAAGATATTTTCCAGTTAACAAAAGGAATTTTTGAAGCACTGTCTTTGCTATTCTTCACTTTGCTAATCAAGAATAAACTGTATAGCATATCCACAAGTTAGTTTCTCTCACACGATGTACAATGAATGAGTTATCAGAAAGTGTACCTCTTACATTCCAGTATCTGAATGTGGCCATGGCAACATTGGTATTCTATAGGGAGCTAGATAATCCATTGGTTTAAGACAATATTTACTCGGTCCATGTTTCTATATGACGTCATCACGTCAAAGTTGTGAGCTGCTGAAGCTGATTCCAGTGGAATATGCGCGAAAAGTTTTTCATGTTGTGGTCTTAACTTGGGCTGTTTAGACTTGTGATATCCAAATAAATTTATGTATTGCATTTTAATGTTGTGTATGTGCATTTGAATGCAACTTATTGGTCGTTAAAGTAAGAAACAATTACCCTGCTATGCTGAAAAAATATGCCGTATTTTCTATCCTTTGCCACATTATAAGAAGTTTTGGATGTCCAAAAGCAGATAGAAAGTACAGGTTCTTAGCTGGAGCACTGGCTAGTGCCCCTGCCTCACAGTGAGAATGTTATCGGTTCAAATACCAAGTGGGCCTTTCTGTGTAGAGTCTGCATTTTCTCCCTGTGTGTGGGTTTCCTCCATCCACAGTACAAAAAGTTAATGTGAAGCTAGGTAGAGTGGTCTATTAGAGTGAATGTGAATGTGTGTGGTTTGTCTGTCTCTATGTTTGCCCTGTGATGGACTGATGACCCGTCCAGGGTGAATCCTTGGATGGCTACAGCACCCAGTGAGCCTGAACTAGGAAAAGTGATATAATAAATGTATGGAAAGATGGATGGAAAGTCTATATGAACATAGACTGCTACAGAAATGGTTTACAAAGCATATTTTGTAATTGTATCACTATTTACTCACAAAAAAAAAAAAACTAGTTTAGGATAATTTACAATACATTTACTTTTCTCCAATTAGTTTCTAACAGATCCCATTAAAGAGAAAAGGCATTCCCCTGATCCCCCTCTAAGGCTCTTTTGTGCTCCCAGGCGGCCACAGACGGCCCTGCACCCTGAGGCACTGTTGGAACTGTCGTAGTGATTTCTTTCACCGGGGGTCTAACGCAGAGGTTGCCAAGCCAGGAGGTCAGTGCGGCTGCAGTCCAGCGGTCGGAGGGGTTGCATCCCGCGAAGGGAGCGCCCCGTCCAGGGA
>OMNM01009725.1:5115-25091 GCA_900302745.1 Parablennius parvicornis | reverse complement strand
CTTGCAAGGGATGAGACTGCAAATTAGTTCAGACTATAAATGCTCCACTTTGTGGCAACAATTTATGAGATATATGCGACTGCACAAAATAAATAAAGATAACAATATAAAATATCAGCAGGAGGAAGCGAAATAATCTGCATCGGCATCAGCTGATATCCTATTTAGCTCCCAAATGTTTTCTTACCAGCAGGAAAAGCTAACTTCATCTCCTCCTAAGTGGATATATGAATCAGGAAATATTGAAGTCACTTCCTTAAGTAGTGTCCACATGAACTTGTATGTGGAGGGTAAAGTTGGATTAACTGGGCCAACAGTTCCTGACGGGGTGTTCCCGGAGTAGCAGGTTGTCAACAGATCAGGCTGGCCTAGGAAATACATGGTAACTCAGATTTAGGTCAAGATTTTTCTTCAAGATGAATCAGTTAATTAAAGGTCCGGGACATGTCTTATATCACATGTACATTTTTAACAAACAATTTTCATGTTCAGCAGAATCCAGGCATGGTGCCAGGAACCGTATAAACTGACCAGCATCCTACATGAAACTTTCTAAAAAGTGTGTCTTTCAAAATGCTTCCCATTTGTACCTCGTCCCCAAGATCTGGTGTGGCCTGGTGAATCAAACTCAGGAATCACCCTTATTCCTCGTATCCTGGCGTATGAGATCACCCGCCTCACATCTGACTGCGTGTAGATGTGAGTCATCGGATGGAAAGCCCCCTGAATCAGAGCCAGAAGCACGATCACCACTTTTCAGGATTTTCCCATCTCATTAATCTACACACAGTACTTCTATTTAGCTTAGAGGATACACAATTTATTAAAATGGACAAAAAAAACCTCCTAAAGATCTTAATCTGTATGCTTTTTTTCTTCTTCTTCAGTACAGGTCTTTTCATTCACCAAATACCTTTCTTGACAGGTCTGGGAAGACCAGGCTCTGGAAAGGGAAGGACGGGTCATCAACAATGTGCCAATGAAACACATTGAACTTGTTGTAGGCCATTGCTTCCTGAGCAGAAACATAAATGTAAGTCCACCAGATAACAAGTGTGATCAATAAAGGCTGACGTTTAAATCGTGACATCTAATGATTACCAGAGTTTTTAAAATGATCTGTAATGGCAAGTAATGACGTGAAGTGTCCAACATCAATCCACGGAACTGAAACCGAGGAAAATCTTCGATATCTGTATTATTCACAAAATACTGAAAAAGAAAAAAGAAATTAAAAAAAAGAAATTAACCTAACACTACATCAAGTGCAGGTTACTCATCTTAAATAAGATTTAATTTTGAGGTTTTGTGAGAATTTGGAAAAGTCTGACTTACTATATCATAATCATCTTGATACACCAACTGACTGAAGGTTTCCAGACCTGTGGTTTTTCATAAGATATAATCAGCAATCATTTGAATATATATAGAGGAGGATCCACATTTCAGGCTATTTACTAAATCTCTCGCAACATCAGGTGACCACTAACATAGTTGCATCATTATTCTGCTGATATTTGCCATTTGTTTTTCAAAGATGTATTTATCATTAGCCTACCTCTTAGAGCCCCCCAAACAGTCTCCGCTTTCAGAAATGCTTGTCCACCGGAGACATTCAACTTGTCTGGAATACAAATAGGATGTAGACTAATGTTTTTCGAGTTTTATGGACCCAGCACACTCAGTTCTATGGTGATCTAGACATTTACGCTTACATTTCTCTGAGGAATCCTCCTTCGGGTAACCATCACAGTCATTATGACTAACGGTGACTTCAACAACGAAAGCCGTGTTTTCACTGAATGTCAGAATCCTATATCCTGTAGGTTAAAAAAATTATTCACACACCTGTGTGAGCATGTTTAAAAAAAGAGCCATTATTCCACAAGCTATGGTATCTTTGAAAACACAAACATGAAGCGGTGCTGCTCTGCTCCATTGTCCTGCAGACTGGTTGACTGAACTGCTGTCTCTACAAAGCCCATTGACTTACTTTAAAAACCAACGACAAACAAAACATCCAAAACATACCCACAGTGGAAACTACTATGCTATTTTTTAATTAGGTTTAAAACTAATGATCCCCAGACAAGATACTCCTATTCCAACAGTAGTATATCAAGGTCAGCTTAAAAAACAAACAAACAAGAACAAAAAAAAAGGTTACTATTTAAACTAAAAGTTGTTCATTTGTTTTCTTTTGTCACACTATGATTTCATGGTATAACGTACCAGAAGTGTTGTCAGGGAAGATAAGAGAGAAGTATCTCTTAAACGCAGCATCCAGAACAGAGCAGCCCTCCTGTGCTGCTGACTCTCGTCCGTAAGCAAAGTACAAAGTGTGGGGGTCCAGAGGGTATCTCTCACTGAAGGAGAGAAACTTCTGTGGTAACGGCCACACTCCCTTCACTGTTTGAGCTCCAAACTGCAGGATAATCAGTAGAAGGTAAATAGAACTGCCAGATGCCAGTGAATACATGTCGTCTGTTGAACAGCACTGACTGACTGCAGGCGAACAGGCTCCGGCAGGTGTTTACCAGCGAACTGTCACATGGTTCAACCAGCAGCATGTGCCTGTTGTGCTTTTCTATTGTGATGATTATTTCTCATTTTGAATGAATGAATGAATGAATGAATGAATGAATGAATGAATGAATGAATGAATGAATGAATGAATGTTTTATTTTTGGCCATAGGTCACAACATTTTATATACAAACACAAACAAAAATACTGTAAATATTCTATAGGTTTCATGGAATAACAGTCACAAAACCCTGAATCAACACCATAAAATATAGTATTTTCATGTTATCCTCAATCTAAACAAGGGCTGTCAAACTTAAGGCCTGTGGGTCCACCAAACCACCAAGCAAATTATAAAAATGTATAAGTTGCCAGATACCAAAGTTGAAATTCATCTTTTGGGTTTTTGAAATATAATAATTATAATTAGCATCTGCTGAAATTTTATCACAGTTTTCATCAGTTACAGCTCAGGGGTAATTTTGTTAGAAAAGTTGGTAGTTAAAGGTTTCATTATTTTGTTTCTTTGTTTTAAAAAAAATGAGAAAAACGAATATGATGCAGAATTACAAGAAAGAAAACGCTGAAAAAGCTAACAAACAAGCGGGAAAAAAAACACTCATCACACATCCTGTCAACTTAAAATCAGTGTCAGAATCAAGACTTGGATTGGAGATAATTGAATACTGTACCCTTAAAAACTGCCAAAGCAATTTAAATTATTTGTCCATAGAGTTTCAGGTTTGGGGCCCACAAATTTTGATGAACAGCATGTGCTTGGAGGTACAACAAAGTGGTAACTGCAAGTTTCAGGGGTTCCTATATATTTGGCTACTGTTTGATATATCAGCTCCAGTTGTGATCTCATTGAAATGTATGTATGCGTCCTTAGAACTAAAGGGAGTTTGGCCCTTTGACACAGTTTTTAGTAAAATCAGTCAGACCTCATCAGCCAGCCTACATAATAGATAACGCAAAAAACAACAGTATTTCCACGTCTAAAATCAAGTCTAAATGTAATAGTATGGAAATTACAAGAACAATTTCACTGAAGTTAGTATGAGTGTTGATATTGTTCGTGCAGATTGCCGTGAGGCTGAAATGTTGGCAACTTTTACCTCTTTGTGCTATCTTTCTTAGTTCCCAGGGGCGTGAACGCAACACAAGCTTCGCTGTTGGTTTCTTCATCCGTTTAATATTATGAGGAGGAAGTGCTGACCTGATACGCCTTTTCCACTTAGTTAAATGTATTTAAATACATTAGATTACAGTTCAGAATCAGCCTGGATGTACTAAATACGTGGGTATTTCCGTAAAAAAAGAAAAAAGTTTGTCAGGTAATATTGCACTCGAGCTCGGCCGGGCCGTCTGACGTCAGGCCGCCGTCAGTTGGTGACGCCGTCTCTCTTTGTTGGCTTAGAAGCGGCGACGTTTTGTTGTTATTTTCGCCGCAGCTGAAAAACGGGCTCGGATAATTGTTTTGCTTTTCATATTCTCCCGCAGTCAAGGTCTCACACACCGTAGAGCTTTAGGTGTGCTGGTCATTAGCTGAAAAACGCCCTAGGAATGGACTCAGACGAGGGTTATAACTATGAATACGACGACGAAGAGGAGGAATGTAGCGAGGACAGCGGCGAAGAGGAGCCCGAGGACGACACCCTGGAGCTCGGGGAGGTGGAGTTGGTCGATCCCGTGGTGGCTGGTGGAGATCGAGACGAGTGCAGCGAGACTGGCGGAGGGGGCCACGGCCCTGGCGAGGAGGAGGAGGAGGACTACCGTTTCGAGGTTTTGACTGCCGAGCAGATCCTCCAGCATATGGTGGAGTGCATCAGGGAGGTCAACGAGGTCATTCAGGTAGGTATTCTGGCATGTCAGCGCCAAGAATGACCGGGGTCCGGGCTTCCGAGAAGCGTAAACAGGCCATGGACATTAGCTTAGCTGTTAGCATCGTAGGAGTAGTTTACTTGCTGGAAGTTGACAGTGACACAACAGTGTTGAGTTTTGCATACGACTAACATCGTTTATTTTCACATTAGAGACTGTCTGTTGCGTCAAGATGAAGATAAAAACAGTAACAACGTTGAATGTCCACTAAAAGTATGAATATGAGAGTTTTATTTCAGGAAGTAGTCTAATCCCGATTGAGAAGTTGGTAGCAACGCTTGCTATGCTAACTGGAGCCGTTAGTTAGCAAGCTCCGTTTCCAGCCAGCTCTAAGTGGTGACACTGAAGTTAGATTCCGACGCGTATCTTCCGAGTGGAAAGGCAAGGATAAAACTAAATACTCCTACGAGTTAAACACTTTTGTTTCACCTAGTTTTAATGCCATTAGATGTCACACAATATAACTTAATACCAAATCAAATTCTAATGATAAATATCGGAAGCAGGTTCATTTATAGACCCATAGGTAGAAAGTACACGATGATCAAATCTGTACAGTTTTGTTTTAGCAGTAACAGATTTACTTCTGACTTAGATCACTGAGTTTATATGTAAAAAGTTGATATTCAATAGTTTGTTCCTTCAGTTTTGAATTTTTTGTCGATGTCATCTCTCCCGGTGTTGTATTTCGTGGTTTTCGCAATATTGGCTCGAACATTATTTAAGAATCATATAAATTGCATATCGAAACTTCCCAGTTTTAGACTGTGTAGAAATGCAGAATGTTGTATGATAAGTTTTTCGTATTTTGCCCCTTAAAGTGACTGATCGTAAACTATGAACGAGAGGCTAACTTCAGCATCCTATCTTATCCGTTAGCCAGCTTAGCCTCCTTAATGGAAAACCTCAGCGTCTTGTGTTTTCAGTGAAAAGACATGTCACAGCTAACATTTGAATAGCACCACAACACATGCGTGAACAGACCAGATAAAACTTGACTTTACTAAAGTAAAGAAATAGAGGTTCCAGTAGTGTAATTTTTTATAAACGTAAATGCAAATGGTTGGCCGACGAGTTGGTTAGCAAGTTACATGCTAGGTTAGTTAGACCAACGCAAACCAACAACCCTTTTACAAAACAAAACTTTGGATGCATCGCAAGGTGTTGCATGTTGACTGCAGAAGTATATGGTGTTGAAACACAGTGGATCGTTTTGTTTTAGAATCCAGCGCTACCCCAGGCCTCCATTTCCTTTTACGTAGCTTCATTTGGGCTCATTATAAAATGGAAAGTGGTTAATAGACGCTGTGGAGGTATTCAAGAAAGAAATCCTGTTGTATTTCTGTGACTTGACACATCAGTACCCAAGCAATAACAAGTATATAACCTTCACCAGGTATATAATACATTTACAGATACAGCACGGCCGCATGGCAGTCACATACACTGACATGGTGATTCTTCTAAAAATAGGAGTTGCGTCTGGGTACACAATTTTCATAAATTAATCACACCAACACATACGTTTTGAGAGCACATTCCAACATCTGATTTGATGGCAAGTGTCATTATACAGTATGTATAATTAAAACAGTGCTTTACTTGGATGTACTTCTCTTGTTGAAGTACTTTCAAGTGTAAAAGTACATTACTGTACCTTCGAGGCTGAACTTACAAGGAGCGTTTTGTTCATACACAGGAAACTAGAAAAAAAGAACAGCACACGTTTGCAGGAAAACACTACAATTCAACTTTATTCAACAGCATCCAGAATTGTAACTTTCAATATTAATGCAGTAAGCATCTTGTGAGCATCTTGCTAAGATTTGCACGACTGACAATGCAGGGTTGGTGGAGTTAGAAATAATTGCAGGTCTTTTGTAAAGTGTGTTTGTTTTTTCCAGGTGGACACAATAAATTGAAAACATCTCCTACGTATGTTACTCACCTCTGTCTTGATTTATGAATGAATGCCATGATTCCCTGTCTTTAGGTTTTCCCTGCTTTAATTACGTGTAAAATCATTCTGAAGTAAATGTGTTTTGTCAAACTTATTTTTGCTTATTCATGTCTGAGGTGAATACAGTTACCTGAACATCTTCTGAATGTTTTACAACTGTATTGGTGCCCTATAGTGTAACATCTCCAGTTAAAGTAATTTTGATGAACACATTAATGAAAATGAACAAATTTGCAGTGTCTTAAATTATCAAATAATTTTCACATTCATTTCCAAAGATAGTGGTAAATAAGCATTGTTGTGGTAACAGTTCAGTGGAAAAAAATCCCTGACTATTCATGTTGTAGCTCACAACCTAATGTGTTACCCTTAATTGTTGAAACTGTTCTTTTGCTGTATTATATGCTGCTACTGCACAGTTTTTACAGTTGCTTAATAAGTTGAGAAAAACATTGCATGGCAAGTACTGCAGAACAGAGAAGGTATTATTTTCACCCAGGCAAAGAAATACCTTAAAAAAATACGAGGTATGTGGTAAGCCAATGGCAAATTGTGGTGATTTTTGTTGTCTGGATTGGAACAGTTCTATGGACTATTTTTGTGTGAATTCTCTTGCAAGTTTTAAACTTCTTAAAAGCCCTGGAACATTTTTCTTTTGCATTAATATGTTAGGTGTGTGTAGGTAAAGTCCCAAACCAGTTTTTGTAAAATTTTATTCAAAGGAATTTCACTTCTCGTCTAGGGTACAGTTTGAGTGTTTGAGCAGTAGGCGACAAGTGGGTGGACATGCTCTTTTATTGATGGTCTAATAAATACAAAACAAAAACACAGGTTAGTGGCCATATTGGAGGTTAGGAAAAACTAGCAGGAAACACATTGACCCTAAATTTAATGGAACTATGTATGTATACGTATTTTTGAGACTCATGAAACCTACTCTCACAAAACATCACAACATTCATATCAATGTTTACATATTAACATCAATGAATGATTATCAATTATTACACACTCCACCGAGTGAATGACTTCAGTATTTTATTTTTTTTAGGCAACTTCGTGTAACGTCACTTCCAGGCAGGATATAATTTTTTGGGGAAAACCTTGAGCTGTGAGTTTTGTCCAAATATGAAAAGATAGCAATGTTAGGACAGCAAATAGAAAACCCAGAGGGACTCTTGAGTGATTATTGGAAAAAAGGCAGTTTCACTCTGGCAGCACATCGAGAGTTGACCAAGGAATGCAGCGATTGTGCTGCTCCAAGTGTACAAAACTTGTGTACCATTTCTGTTACTGTCATATCACTAATATTACAATGCTAAAGCTTGTATGATTCGTGTTGCACATCATAATATAAAACCAAATGGCAATTTATTTATTTGATTCTGTTGACGTGTCAGTTTGAATGTTCATTTCCATTCAGCCTGAAGTCCCAGTTGATCGATCTCACAAAGTAAGATCACCCTATCACAAAGTGATCGAGTACATCCTGCTCAGGTTTCTTGAAATATGAACTGCCTGTGAAAAGGGCCCGGACTGGAATGCCTGAAGAGCTTTTATTCAGTTAGGAATCTTTTACTGAGTTCAGTTGTCTGCTGTTTAGTGTAGTGGGTTAGAAGAAAAGTTGAATTCCTCTTTACAGTGGAATTCCTTTTTCGTGGAAGAGCCCTGCAATGAATGCAATCTTTTGTAAATAGTTTTTACAAGGGTTTACTTCAGATGAGGATTGGATCAGACTTCCTCTTAACTTCTAGAATTTTTGAATGTTGCCCCTGGCCTAAACATGCAGCAGTGCTTTTCATCCTGTGTTTTGCCAGGTGTGTTTAACAAAGAATGAGTAGATGGGTACTTAGAGGAAGACAATGCAAATCATCACTACTCTTGCTGACATACTTCCCACATCAACAACTTTGTGCAACTGTCCCTGCAAATGACTGTACATTTCGTGCTCTCAATCAACAGAGGCCCTCTTCATATTTAACATACTTTTTTGGTTTCTACTACTCGTCCAGGTGGAACATATTGACGCAATCAACTGTTGCATAAAACATTGATATCAGCTTAAGCGTGCGTTTTATGGTAGTATTGTGCTAGATTTTATTTTAATGAATGAAGTTCATGTCACTGTTGTTCTTCGTTGCCATAATACACATGTAAGCAATAAATAAAAATGCTTTAATGCTATCTAAAAATCTATTACCCCACTGTTTTTTCACAGAAAAACATTTGAAGGTGTATTCAGTTTTTGCAGGACACACTGAAAGTTGTTGAGCATGACTGTTTTGCTTGATTTCTGACCAAATATTTATTTTCTTTATCTAGAATCCTGCAACAATAACACGTATCCTGCTCAGTCACTTCAACTGGGACAAAGAAAAGCTAATGGAAAGGTGAGCTGTCCTCCTAATGAGTCACCTGTAATTTGCTTGAAAGGTTCCTCTCGTCGTGTTTTTAACTCTAAATTTTGTTTGCCATTTGTTTTTTTCCTTTTCTTTTTTTTCTGTCTAACTTTAAAGGTATTTTGATGGTAATCTGGACAAGCTTTTCTCTGAGTGTCATGTCATTAATCCAAGTAAGAAGCCCCGAATCCGTCCTCCAATCAACACTAGATCATCTGCACAGGACATGCCATGTCAGATCTGCTATCTGAACTTTCCCAACTCAGTGAGTCCCTCATGGCAGCAGCCTATGCAGCACTAGCACAATGTGTGTTCAGCTCTACTGTTACAAGAGTGTTTTTGCTTTAAGTTCCCATACATAAGAGCTGTATGTCTCTCTAAATTTACAACACAGATATTGGAAATATATTAGTTTGTCAAGCAGGAGGACACCTTAATGATTCTGTTTATGACGTGTACGCACAATATGCACTAATACAGTTGTGAATTTTGCACAAAATAGGATTACGCCATCTTTTCAAGATACTACAATAACTATTTTTTCATACTTATCAAACTACAGATTTAGTTTTCTCTTTGAACTGATTTGAATTTTTTTTATAAAGGTAATTGACTATTTTCCACATATGTTATTAGATGATTATTTTATATTTTAAGTTGACTTGCTAAATTACAAAAACTTTGTGCATCATTATCCGTTCTTATAAGAAAGTGAACTAGATACCTTTCTTTTGCAGTACTTTACAGGCCTGGAGTGTGGACACAAGTTCTGCATGCAGTGCTGGGGTGACTATCTGACCACCAAAATCATAGAGGAAGGAATGGGACAGGTACTGGCTCCGTTCTCCCTTTTTTCTTTTTTTTATGGAGTGTAAGTGACTGCTCAGTGCTCAGTGGTTCTCAGATGGTAATCTGTGTTTATATTTGTGTTGAGATGGAATTAACTGGCTATACGTCTGCACCTGTAGCTCCCATCTTGCCTCCAGTCACAGGCTGTCGCTCCCCACTGTCCAACCACTACATCGTGCTGTTAAACAGAGTGAACACAAGCAGACTCATAAACAAATGTTTGCCAAAAAAATACTGTTAATGCAGATTTTGTTAAATTTTTACATCTTTCCAAAAGTCTTTGATGCTTTGTCAATTTAGATTTTTTTTTTGGGTGGGGGGAATTTAGATCAATCTGTATAAATTCAGCTACAAGGTTGTCGGCGTCGTTCTGTACTTCTGTTAAAAAGTGTGAAACGTTTTGATTTCTGTCATTCTTAGTGACAACCTTCGTCTGTCTTGACAAAAAAAACAAACTTCAATTGCACCAGTTTACTTTCACAAATCCCTTTTCAGTCATTTGATGGCCGTCTGACTAATGATTTGCCTTCTGTGTTGTCTTCTCAGACCATTTCTTGTCCTGCTCATAGTTGTGACATTTTGGTTGATGACAACACAGTCATGTGAGTATCTGTTTGTGCATATATTTGTTTCATGTTGTTACACAGCAGTCAGCAACGCTCTGCGTCACTCAAATAGTGCACAGTTAAAGTAAAAAAAAAAAAATCCAACTTTTAATGCTTTGAATATATTTTGGTAATAATAATTAAAAAAAAGACGTTCAGCAACACAGCCATAAAACAAGTCAAAAACAAAAGACGTCATTGAAGTAAACAAACAATAGTCAAAACCACATCATGGGTTGACCTGGGGCATTAGATTTTACTTCTAGCTAACAGGAGGCTGTTGACAGCTTTTACCTGACATTCTCATATCCTAATGAGATCACTTCTTTACAACTTTGCAATGTTAATATTCAACTTGAAGTACTGCAAAATGTACTTCCACAGACACTAATCTCTTGTAGCGGCTCTTAGGCCGACAGTAATGGTCTTAACCTACATTCTGAATATCAGCTTGTGAGACACCTCAGTGTTTATCAGTTTATGGCCCATGTAAACATTGAAATGATAGGCCCCTGTATGTCCTGATTGATTTCTGGGTTGTAGTAATTTTTGTTTCTGTAATACTTTATTGTGTGATACAAACATTATCACTGTAAAGATTATGCCCCATATAGATGCTTGACAAAAATATGGCTTTTATACAGATTTTATTTCCTTTATTTTCATTTGTGGGATACAGGGATTTTGATACTCATAACCAATCTTTAATAATGATTAATAAATGATTTGATGTTTCCATAGGCGCCTCATAACGGATTCCAAAGTGAAGTTGAAGTACCAGCATTTAATCACGAATAGTTTTGTAGAGGTAAGCTTCAAAAGTCATCTTCTCTTACCAGATATTATTCTATGTGCTCTGCTTTTAAAATTTAGCGGCTCAGTGTTGAAACTTCGACTTGTATTTCTTTGAAGTGCAATCGACTGTTAAAGTGGTGCCCTGCGCCAGACTGCCATCACGTCGTCAAAGTCCAGTACCCAGATGCTAAGCCAGTAAGGTGCAAGTGTGGCCGCCAGTTCTGGTAAGCCTGCCTTTTTAGGCTATTGTAAACTGACAGCGTTTGTTCACTCAGTAATTCTTAACTGTCAAAAGTGAATATCATGACATTTGCTTGATAATGGTCGCGTTGTTGCAGCTTCAACTGCGGAGAGAATTGGCATGACCCTGTGAAGTGTAAGGTATGTGAAATGATGATGGTTTTTTTCCATGTTTGTAACAATATGTTTTTCTCTCTTTTTTTGACAAGTTGTGTTCAGATCTTTTTTTTGCATAATCATTACTGACCCATACCATAATGATTTTGTAGTGGTTGAGAAAATGGATCAAGAAATGCGATGACGACAGTGAAACTTCCAACTGGATTGCAGCAAATACTAAGGTATGAAAGTTTTTTTTTTCCCTGTTTAGGAGCTTATACAGTATATGTAAATGTACTGTATTTTACACACTACTGAGCGCACCTGATTATAAGCCGCACTGCAAAAGTTACAAAGAAAAAAAAAGTGCTTCTATAAGCCGCACTTGACTACAAGCCGCAGGTGGCCACGTTGTAACGACGGGAATTTCACTGTGGGAACATGGGGATTACTCATTTTTTCATAGCAAATCTCTTTCATAGTGCTGGAAATTCCTGCACACAGCTCTGTGTGTGTGCGCGTCGCCCGCCTGCTGACAGAGAGGCAGATACAAAATCACTGAAGGTTTTATCTCTGTTGATGAAGTATTTTATTGGTTATTTACTGATTGTGATTCTGAGGAGGAAAAACGATGTTGCGTGATGCACTTGAACGCATCCCTCACGGGCTTCAGCTGCTTGAGTCCCGGACCACAGAAAGCAGAACAAGACGAGGTCACGAAGAGCAGAATATTACTTTTAGAGCAAGTTTTGGAGAAGCAGAGACGCTCAAAACAGCATGTGAGCACGTGAGGGAGTAGAATCTGGCGGCATGAAGCCTGCTAACCCGCAAAAGTCCATAAATTACTCTTTGTATAAGCTGCAGGGTTCAAAGCGTATGAAAAAAGAAAGCAGCGGCTTATGGTCTGGAAATGACGGTAATAATGATATGCAAGTCGAGCTGATTCTTTATAATCAATTGTTGTTTTTTTGACCCCTCCAACCCCAGGAGTGTCCAAAATGCCATGTGACCATTGAGAAAGATGGTGGCTGCAATCACATGGTGTGTCGGAACCAGAACTGCAAAGCCGAGTTCTGCTGGGTCTGTCTGGGTCCATGGGAGCCTCACGGCTCTGCTTGGTAAGAAACCTGATGATCAAAATGCAGAGGCTTCATTTCAATGGTGCTCAAGTTCTGGTTTGTTGTCAGTGTCCTCTGAAAATTACTTTAATCCTGTGTTGCATACTAAATATCATTTCATACTGACAATATACACAGGACTGGCCAAAACATTGTCCTCCCGACAATCATTTATTTCTGTTTTTTGAGTTATGTTTCAATAATTACAAATGGAAATCAGAAGTTTGTTAATAGTTGTTTCATGCTGTGTTTTTTTTTAATCAATTGCAAATTAAGTGGCTCATTAAAAATTTATATCAACTACACTGACGGAGCGAGCTATACAGCCACTTGTATATAATTTATACATGCATTAGAGACCTGAGACTGTCCTCCTCCAATGGATCTGTTGGAAAAAAAGATTGAGCCATGAAATACATCCATCAACTGCAATGGAAGCGGATATCGTGTGACAGTTGAAACAAAACTGCATGCTGACGAGTTTTGGGCTCATGGAACCTGCCGAGTCACTTTAAAGAACCATATAGAAACATACCTTCTGCCATGACCTACATTATTCTGAAAACTTTCCAGGTACAACTGCAATCGCTACAATGAAGATGATGCAAAGGCAGCCAGAGACGCTCAAGAGGTAATAAAATGATATTACTACATTGAAAATGGTTTCTCTTTGAAAGTTACCTAAATAGTCAAAGAAGCTGCAGCACCCGAGCAGGGTTGTTTTTGTGTTTTTTGATCAGAAGTTCAACTCTTCAGTCTGCGACAGAAACCAGTCGCTAGTTATATAAATAGTCATGAAGTGCATTTTTTGAAGTTTCATCAAAATCCAGTTTGATTTTAGTCTGTAGCTGATAAGCTAGATTTCAGTGAGTTGGAGAAGTGGTTTACATATGCTAAAATTCAAGCCAGTTCCTTGTCTTGCAGCGCTCCAGAGCAGCCCTGCAGAGGTACCTGTTTTACTGCAACCGCTACATGAACCACATGCAGAGTCTGCGCTTCGAGCACAAGCTCTATGCTCAGGTCAAGCAGAAGATGGAGGAGATGCAGCAACACAACATGTCCTGGATTGAAGTGCAGTTTCTGAAGAAGGCCGTGGATGTGCTGTGCCAGTGCCGCTCCACGCTCATGTTCACCTACGTCTTTGCCTTCTACCTCAAGAAGAACAACCAGTCCATTATTTTTGAGGTACGATACAAGAAGACGTGTAAGTGATGGTGTGTAAGATGAAGAACTAAATCAAATGTTCTTCTTTTCAGTTCGATAAAGTGCATTTGCAAGGCAGTTTGGTTATTGTTAACGCTGAAAGACTGAAATAGCTTTTGAAATGCAGTTTTCTACTGAGCGAGTTTGTCGTGTCACAATGATATGTGAAATTTAAAAATACAGTTGGGTAACTGCCAGAAAACACTTTTCAAGTCAATGACGCACAAGTTTCCCTTCACTCATATGTAAACTGTCTTTATTCAAAATGTTTCTTTAGCATTAGATTTTCTCTTAAGGAAACATCCTGCATTGATTGTTTTGCCATCGGCTTGTTTTCTTTGATTGGAAGAGGGTGGTACACTCAACTAAGGTCAAATTAGTTTTACGTTTTTTCTCTTTAGATTGAAAAGGTGGCACATTATCAAAGACTGATTTTTTTCTGTAAGCTGTGCCAATGAATTGTGTTGTGAATATCGTTTTCAGAACAACCAGGCAGACCTGGAAAATGCCACGGAGGTGCTGTCAGGCTACCTAGAGCGGGATATCTCCCAGGACTCTTTGCAGGACATCAAGCAGAAAGTACAAGATAAGTACAGGTCAGTGAAAGAGGAAATGAATGAAGGTCTTGTCACAATGAAGAGGAGTCTTGATGGACACTTACAGAACATCTTGTGTTTCTAGATACTGTGAGAGCAGGCGAAGAGTGCTGCTACAGCACGTGCATGAAGGCTATGAGAAGGACCTGTGGGAGTACATTGAGGATTGAGGACACGTCCCAATGCAACGGACTCTTGAGTACCTTGACAAACTAGAGCGCTGATGCAATTAAACAGGGCAGCACGGGCTTCTGCCGCCTCTCCTTTGGCAAACCAACCACTTTTGCGCCATTTTTCCTTGGATTTGTTTAACAAAATCTTCAAAGTAAATTATATTTAAAGGAAAGGTAGAATAATAAAATGAAAGTGTACTACAGTATTGTTAGCAACAGAGTGGAGTCTTGAGAAAGCAGAAAATCCATCTTAAACAAATACATCCTTTGGCTTGTATTGTAATACCTCCCCCAAAAGATCTTATTTTCCTTTTTGTTTTTTGTTGTTTTTTTTTTTTTTATTTGTTTGTTTGTTTTTTTTTTTTGCTTGTGAAACTTCTGTTTTGATTTTTGACTTTTTGTTTTCCCATGAGTGTGAAAATGTTTTCAACACAGCTTTAATTGTCCTGGCCATGTCTGCAATATGTGGTGAGATCCTTGTCTGGTTGGCTGAATGTTGATGGGCTGATTGCAACGGGGCAAAGACATTTCAGAGGGGAAAAGAGAAAACGCATAAAAAAGAACAAAATAGCAAGTCTGTATTTTTCAATTTGTAAATAGTCCATATGCATGGAAGTTAAAGAGCAAGAGTGGCACGTGTTTGCATAATTTTGAAATTTTGAAATATTTATTCTTTACCAATATTGAAAAGGTGTACTTTTTGCCATGTAGGTTGAGTTTGTTAACTCCCTTCTTAAACCTGGAGGTTGGAGGAGTTTGGCAATAAGGCGTTCGTCCTATCATCCTCAGTCTCTTCAGAGCAGTGCACAAATGACACCTTATCAGCGACTCAAAACAGAGACTGATAGAAAGATAAAGGACTCGGTGAAAGTCCGTGCTCCAGCGAGAATACCAAGAGCTGAAAAGACTTTACAGGTCAAAGGTTAAGGTAGAATGCACCGGCCCCGTGTCCCACTATGCTAACCTTTTTCCGTACCCTTAGTTATTCTTTTTTCTTTTGGAATTGTTTAACATTTAAGAACATTACTGATTATTTTTAAGAGCCAAACTGAGTGACATTCACTCTTTTTTTTTTTTTCTTCTCTCTCTTTCCTGACGTGGCTTGAGGTAGCACTCCTAAAGCTCCACTTGCACCTTGGCGATTGGAAGAGGTGATAGAATGTACTGACGGCACGGCTTTTCCTAGTGCTGCTAATTGGGCTAGATCACTGTCAAACAGGGTCAGGCGTTTGGCTTCGCTCTCGCAGGGATTATTTGGACGGCATGAGGCCGGTGGCAGCGGCCCCTCTGGAGGGATCTCCTGCCTTGCAGTGAGGCCGAACTTTGCTTTAAAACCAAGATGCGCAGATGGACTAGGGGGTGATCTTTAAGCAGATGAGGAATATAGGACAAACTTCTAAAGGTTGTAAGAGTGTTTTGTAACGCTGTTATGCTTTTTGCATTAAAGACTGTATTTTTATTTTTTTTTTTTTTGGCAAACGGGTTGAGGGTTCAACGTTGAAATGTCAGTGCCCCTCCTGGTTTTTTTTTTCCATTGTTCTGTGTGGTGGGTGCTCTGGTTGTCAAGCGCTCTGCTTGTTCATTCATGTCTCTGCAATGTGGACGTCTTCAGAAGACTGACTGGGGGGAGGGGGGCATGAATAAACAAGCACTGATGCAAGTTAGAAGATGACACCAAATTGTCAGCCGTCATGGAAACGCATCCTTTGCCCCAGTTTCAGATCTTTGGGGAAATTCTCTCCCAAATGCTTCTTATGTGTTCAAACTTATTATTTTATCCTAGCAAATTATAAACTGTATTGTTTATTTGAATAAATGTCATGAGAAATCTCATTTTTGGGAGTACTGTGTGAGTCATTAGAGTAGGTTTGATCTCAAGCATATTAATTACCCAAAACATCCATAATGCATTTCTGCGCTATGTATTTTGCGATGTAGTGTACCACAGACCTTGGCAGAGCTGTGTCTTTCAGAATAGGGTTGACTTAATTTGGTAACTTTTAAATCATTCTTTGATTTTAGATGAAAATGTTAGCTTTTTTGCACCAAGTTTCTTTTGGAGATTGTACGATAAAAGATGAGGTGGTTGTTTGTCACTTTTGAATTAAGTTTGTCTGAAGTCAACGAACCAATGATGAGACAAAGTGAATGGATAAAAGATCGGCTATTTTCTCTTTACGTTTTCTTGCAGTAACACCAGCTACACCTGTGATCATCCTAGGCTAACATGCGCTCCAGGGCTCATTCTGTTTTCATCCGTGTCTGCTAGTAGTTCATGAACATTTCAACTTAACATTTGAAGTAACGGTCGCAGCTACTTACCGTACATTAAATTGAGGCATCCAAAAACTTTTAATACTTTTCTACATATCTTTTCTTTATGCTATCAAAGGTGTTTTATTTCCTTTTTAGTGTAAAAATGTGGGGAAAAAAATAGATGTCTGTTTTGGAGAAAATATTAAAGTGCAAAGTGTTGCAAACATGGTTGTGGCTGGTTGTTTGATGGTGAACCCAAGCCTCTCTTGTGGAAGCATTTCTCTTTTCATTCAACAAACGTCTCCCACAGTTGAGTATGGGATGTGTTAAAAACTGTGTATTAAACAACCCCCAGTGTGTACTGTGTCGCATTTCACTTAATTCCAAATAGCTGGCATTTCAAGTGGTCGATGGAAAAAATTTTAAGCCAGCTTTTTAGCCACAGAATACAGAAAAAGAGGTTTGAATTGAAATCTAAAACTTTTGTCTGAAAATAATTAAAAAAAAAAAAAAATTCTGTTCTTTGTTCACAACAGTGATGCTAAAACAATTCAACATCAAGTCTTTTAACATGTTTTTTTCAAATCAATGAATTTGGCAGTTGTGACCTAAAGATTAGGGAAACAAAATTTTTAACCACGAGTTTATTGGTTCAAATCCAACTAATGAAGGCTTTTAACTCATTAGAAATAGCATGTGGCATAAAACCTCAAACAGGCAGATCACATGATTCTCTGTTGCAACCCAAATGAATTAACTGCCAAAACACAAAATGTTAATGAATGGCGGGGTTGTCTGACTTCAGCAATCTCAGCAGCCTGCAAATGTATGTTGTATCCCGAGGAGTTGCTGATAAGTGGAGGCAAACATGAAATAAAAAAGCAGTGATGCACACATTTATTTAAGACAATAGTGAGAATAATGCTCTTTAAGGTTCAATCATCTGAAGTCTTACAAAATTCAAACGATCCGAGTTTCAGCATGAAGGCTCAGTGATTCAGTACATCTTAATGTGAGAATATTCAGTCTCTTGTGTAGCTTGGCTCAACTTTAGTTACAAAAAAAAATCAAACACCAATCAGTCTTCAAGGTCAAAAATCACCCTACTACAATCACAAGACTGGCTCTGTATTTATGTGAACCAATGTAAATGTGCATGCCACTGCTTCACAGAAAAACTCTTAAACATTGCCTTCAAGTGAACTACCATGTTTAACTATTCTTTAAAAAAATCCAAGTGACTTCATGCACACAATGTAAAACAAACGTGGATAAAAAAACATTGTTAAAAAAATATAAATACCTAACTTAATGGGTGCTTAAAGTTCATTCATATTAAGGGAGCTTGTTGGTGTGTCTTTTCAATTGTCTAAAGCACATTGTTCACATAATTAGAATTTAACAAAAGATAGAAGCCACTCTGCATCAAAGATTATAAAAATTTATGACACGTCAGATACAATGCTGCACTGAAGTGAAAAGACCTGTTACGGTGACCTCATAAAAAAAAAAAACATTCCGTCCTTCCTGAAGCAGGCCACACTGACACCAACCCGTTTAAAAATATAAAATCTAGTCTTCAATTTTGAGCCAGCCTTTTCTGTAGTCTATCAGCAGTTCTAGGTAGTACTTCCACTCTGGCTCACTGTCATACCGGACCTCAAATATAGTCTTCAGAGGGTTGGTGTGCGCTTCATGGATACGGAGCACCTCTCCTCGGTACCACACCTCTGATTTGTCATCCTCCTCATACAGATGGCGGATTCTTTTCCCCACCAGGTCTGGGTAGAGCCTCATGGCCCTGCGGGCCCTTTGGACAGCTGAGCGCAGGACCCATCGCCTCCTGTGCTCGGCGCTGTGGCAGGCAGACAAGTAGGGACAGTATTTGATGTTCAGCAGTGGCCTGCTTTTCCTTTTTGAAGAGCTGCTCAGTGGTCTCAAGGCGTGAGAGAGGCCCTCTGTTCTCTGCCACCGGTGGGTCACTGCAGTCGTCCTCTCGCTGATCACTCCTTCCCCATCATCTCTCTGCAATGGAGAGGGATCAGGAAATGTCCCCAGTTCTGGCACGGCTTGGTAACGTGCCTTTTTGAGGCCTCCGCTGAGCATCCTCCTCAGTTTGAGAATCATGCCCGGATGCTTCTTGGGTCTGAGCTGAGGTTTGACCAAACTGGAGGACTGATCGACGGGCCACACGCTTGACAGATTCTTAGATTCTCCATCCCCGTGAGACAAGTCATCAAACATTAAGGGACACGTCCACGAGTTTTCAGCAGCTGGGCTTTGTGCAATGTGCGAGGACTCCTGCTCTGCAGCCGTATGGTCGGATTCCCCGTTGTCAGTCTCCTGGCACTCATGAGCACCTGGATATTCCTCAGGAAACGAATCCAAAACGCCTCCAACTACTGTCTGTTCTATGTCTGCCGCCGCCTCCTCCTCCTCCTCCTCCTCTGACAAACTGTTGTCTAGAAACATGCGCCTGGAACTGCTCTTTACTCTGCTTTTGCTTCTATTCTTATTCCACTGCGGTTGTGTTTCCTGGTCCTTCATGTCTCTCTGTGTTTGTGTTTCACTGGGTGATTCTGCCGAGGCAGTGGAGTCTGAAAATACAGCAGGCATACAGCTGTCGGAGGCTTCACAGCCTACATCTTGCTCTCCAGAGTCCGGCTCCATACCTGATTCTGAAACACAGAGGGAGTATGGAAATTAGATGAAGTTGACAAATGGGATTTATTTAGATTAGTGGGGAAACATTACAGCAAATTCACTTTCTTCACAAATGATCCCTAAAAACATCAACCATGTCTGCTTCCCACATGCAGGATGACAAATGAATGCTCCCAGACCACCTATTCAGCAGACGAGAGCAATGAGAGAAACTATTCTATCATTATCAGCTGATACATGGTGATTGGACAGCATGATCCTCCACCGTGAAACACCCTTTCAGCAGAGGCAGAAGAAAGAAAAACATATTGTGGAAGTAAACAGGGAAGCTGGAAAAAAAAAAAAGTCAGCTGCTAAGCAGGGATGCGATCAGTTAGGATCAAACAACAGTGATGCAGAGAGGAGCAGAGAATATTCAAACACTAAAATATTGTTCTTCCAACCTTGTGTGAACTAATACAGTCAGCAGTGAATGAACATTCAATCGAGCCCCATTTAGAATGTGTTCAATCGTAATCATTCTTAATTTTTTTGACTAATTATTACACATGACTATAGAGCTACAGAAAATAGACAATGAACTTATTAACTACAAGGTTAAACACCCCCC
>OMNM01009719.1:21031-32040 GCA_900302745.1 Parablennius parvicornis | reverse complement strand
CTCACCGCAGCACCTGATAAGTGCAATGGAAAAACGTCTGGTTTCCTCCTGCATGTTAAGTGGTTTATGTTCTCCTCCTCTCAATGCAGCCTGTAGCTATACAGTGTGCTACTGTACCGACGCTACACGCAGGTAATAACAGACAAAGGCAAATAAAAGGAAACCAGAGGGTGAGTGAGTGAGGAGGAAGAAAATAGCATCGACTCTCACCATTGTAATTTTTTTTTTCTCTCCCTGTCAAATCCTTCACAGCACAAGAGATGATGAATTCTTTAAATTACTGTCGAACAAAGCAACAAAGCAATTTAGAAATGCTCTTTTTCCTTTGCGTTAATGTTTGCCTGCAACTTTGAGCCTCTTTATTTTACAAACAACTTCTGCGTCGAGGAAGCCGACTTTAATTTGCACAACAGAGGATTGGATAAAAGTGGATATATATCTTTACAACCTCAAGCATGTCCTGACAAGGAACTCATTCCCATGATTTGTAAGTGGGTCTCTCCACTGAAAGGCATTAACAATATTCACTTTAGATAACGTATGATTCCAGGCCCTAGGAGAGGATGGGTTTCTTAGAAATGCTTTGTTAGCACTCTGCCCCCTTGATAAATGATTTAGGACATGTGGCCTGAGACATCAATACAATCTCTGTTGTAATTAAAAAAAAGGTGCGCACCAACAATATTACACAGTTTTCACTTTGTCTGTCTCTCCCTCAGTCTGTCTCTCCTCCCCTCTTCCTTACTCACCCACTCTTCCTTTCATTGAGCCCCGGAGCAGTGAAGAGATAATTCAAAAAGCACTTGCATGGAGTGAAACATGAAAAAAGGGAGACATATGAAATTAAATTCTCTCTTTTCGCTCTATTGTTCTTTCATTTTCTCTCCTTTGTTACATAAATGCATAAAAGCAAAGCAAGCGAGATTCTAATTATGATTTTCACAATACTGAAAGATTTTTTTTTCTATTATTAAGAAAATGAAAGAAAGGTTTCACAAACAAAGTAGACTGACTGTTCCAGCACTTTGTCAAAGTCAAAGTACTGCAAGAGCTGCATCATTTAACTTCAATAAGCCTAATCTTTTTTTTTTTTTTTCTTTTTGCAAGTGTCCTCATGAACACTTATGAAGAAATAACTCAGAAATAGGACGCTTTGATGTCCAAATACAGCTGTTTTACAAGGAAAGATTAAGTGAAGGGGGGCAAAAAAAAAAAAAAACTACCCCAAATATAAATGTTCATACTTAATCAACATTCACCGATCCTTTAAGACACCTAAATCGGTCTGAAGCTCCAGCACGTTACCCAGAGAGCCACTTCATGCTCACGTATTTTGTTCTGTGTGGATACAAATACAGAAGCAGGCAGGTGGTTTGGGCTATCATACACAGCAATGTGCTTCTTCGAGAGGTTAACAGGGGGAAGATGCCACACAAACCACTGAGGGCCTTTGCAGTGGCCGGCAATAATTTACTAGCCAGAGCGGGTCTAACGGTGGGAGCTTGGGTGACTTATGTGGTTGGAACTAGATTGAGGGTGAGACAAGCGGTAAGAGGATGAGTAAAAGTTAAGCAGCGTGTGACGAGGACAGCGTTTTATTTTGAGTGATGTTTTACGGGCTGGAGTTTGCATGTTCTCCGTGGTGAACAATGTTTATTGTATGAAGGCGTCTTCATACAATAAACATATAGGTTAGCTGGTGTTTGTAAAGTGCCTGTAGGTGAGAACATGTGGAGAAGTGTCATGTACATGCTGGCTGCCAGTCGATGTGAGCTCGGAGAAAAAGTTTCCAGACGACAGTTGTTTCTACTTTTTTTTTCTCGAGGAGTTTGCACAGTCTTGCACTTCAAAGGAGGAGAGAAACTCTTCAGTGGGTTTCTGTAAGTTCAATGTGGTACATTAGCACCGGTGGACACTATTGGGTAAGGTGACGGGGGGTGGTGGTGGGGGGGTGGTGGTGTAAGTGGTGTGTCTTACCCCAGTAGAGGGCAGTCTTTTGCCGTCAGGGTTTGGGCGCATGGGCAGGGAACTGTAGAGCCTTACGCCTCGATCTGCGGCACCGTATCTGCTCTGAAGGGGCAGAGGAAGAAAAGAGAAAGAAATTTTAAGTCTGCGTCACTTTTTCATCAAACACTGGAGTAAATTTGCAATAAAAGATCCAGCTATGAGTCAAACATTCAGCTGGGCTTCAAAGCAACTCAACTTTTATGCTCTGCAACATGAAGTGACCGCACAGTCCACTCATTTTGCATTAGGTTGTTTTTTTTATGATCCTCATTTTGCAAAGCAGTGTTAGTTTCATTAATTTCCACCAAGTCACACAAGCCTGCACATCGGCTGCCATGTTAAATCACATCACCTCATGGTGATGTACCACACATAATAACTGGATAAGATTGGCTCATGCAGCACTAATGGCACTAAGCTGTTGTGTTTGGTAGCCAGGGGTCCAGAGCACCGCCGCACTCTACTGACTCCATCTTTCTATACATTACACAGCTGATAATTACAGTCTAGTAGGTTCTCAGCTTGTCATCTCCTCTCTGTACGTCCCCGCGCAAGTGTTCAGCTGTGTAGCACCACCACCAGAAGTGATGAAGGAGCCTTCAGTACTTGGGAAGCTAATGATTTGCGAAAAGTGGGCCCTGCCAGGGAGAGACAGTGTCGCTCAGTGGGGTTCACACCGTGGTCCACAGTCACAGCATGGCCACCTCCCAGGATTCACTTCAAATCCCAACTTCTTTATCTCCCTCGCTGTTTTTATCTTCCTTTTCCTTCTCACTTCAGTCTCAGCTACACACACATCCCACTTCTAGTCCTGGACTTACTGATATTCTGTTGTTCTCACATTAACATCGCTATCATCTGGTCAACAGTTTGCTGTCATCTGATTCATACAACAGTGATAACCTATTTTGCGAGAACGCTAAAGTACAAAACCAGCAATCTTTTTTTTCTTTTCTTTTTCTTCTTCGTCTTTTGTGTCTCTGTGTTTGAGAAGCTATATCAGCTTGTGTATGCTGCCTGTTGTAAGATGAAACCTGCAACTGGTGATGTGGAAAATGCCTTCTCATAAATAAGAGGATAAAACATTAATTTATATTCGTAAATGACTGTGGCTGCTCTGTGCTATGTATAGTGCATAATGACTGTGCCACCGTTGATCCATACGGTCTGCTAATGACGATCGGCTGTAGATTGTTGAAGGAGGAGGAAAAAAAAAAAAAAAACAGCATGGCAATTTAGAACAAAAAAATTACATTATCTTTCTCTCTCTTTTTCTCCCTCTCTTACAGTGAACTCCTTCGCTTACTCAACCTCCAGTTTTCTCTTTCTTAATGTTAATTTGTCATCTAACAAAAGCACACGCCACTAGCGATCACGCAGGCGGAAGTACATTCAAAGGCAGGGCTTGAGATTACTATGCAGTGAGACATGCAACATTTACAGATAGTTCACAAGTAAGTGAGAGAACATCCCTCAACTAACCAAAACCAGCCCCACATGTATTCTGTCCCATGATGCACCCTAACACACTCTAGTGCACAAATGGGTGCAGCCAGTTCCTTTACCATAAACGCACCTTTTGCAGAGTGTTTATGGGTATAAATGCAGAGCGATTACCAACACCATGAAAGCCACAAAACAAAGCATGCAAAAAGCTTGAGAGCACACAATCAACAAAATACAGAAGCATGCATTAGAGAGTGTGATTTCTATCTTTTTAGTGGCACTCATTGTAGATAAGCATATGTGTCAGCAGTGTACTGATCTGATGGTGGAGACTGACTATCTCAGACTGTACACAGTGGAGGTTATTTCCCTGGGCAGAGGCAAAGTACATGCTGTGTAAGGTTTTGATTTCCTGTGCTCATTATGAAAGGTAAAAACAGATGAGTAGACAGCAAGGGCCAGCAAGTCGATATAGTTTCCATAATGATGACTCTGCATCAAATAGAAAACATATTGCCGTACAGAGTATTTTTAAATGTATCTTAAAATAAATGTGACGTTTCTCTGCAGCTGAAAATATTTTTTGAAACATGATACTAAGCAAAAAAAAAAAAAAAAAATTGACCTGATATGTTGTCTTAAACATGCTTCAGTCTGACATTTCATTTTCTGCAGGCCTTGCAGAGGAGTTACTGTGCACCAGCTCCATCTTTCTATAGAGACTTTTTTTTCTCTCTTTTGAGGCTTGTTAGGTAGCTTGCCAGCATCGCGGCTAAATGAATGCCTCGCAGAATAGCTGCGTTCGCCAGCGAAGGAGCCACAGTAAGTGAATGTTTGATATTTCTCCAGTGTGCCAGGCTAATCTGGCCCTGTGGCATTCCATTACGGGGCTAATAACAGCTGTCTGCGGCCTGGAGGGGACACAAGCAGGCCTGGCTGTGCTAACTGGCCCTGACAGACTCATTAGGAGTGCTGGCACCCAGAACAGCAACAGCCAAACTCCTCACATTTCCTCGCTGGCTCACAACAGTTTGCAAGTGCAAGAGGCATCGTCCTCGACACTTGTTCTCTGACACCTTTCTTTTGTTTCCCAGTCCTCACTTCAGAGGCTCTCACCCTTGTCACTTCTCTCTCACTGTTTGGCTGCCTTTGAGTTCCTAGGATATTTCTGCCGAACAAGATCCTGCCAGACGTTTACCATCTTTTCTCAACATCATGTTGAGTCTAACCTCTTCTGTTTTTTTTTTTTTTTTTTTTATAATCCTGCACACCCACACTCTTGTTCTAACCAAAATAGAGTCGAAATCTCACTGGAGTTCACTTGTTTGCTCACACCGTGGTAATCCTCTGCTGAAACAGTAAATACGTAAATAAATCACTAACACCCAGCTTCTAACTAACTGGTGATTTGCCACAGGACCATGCAAATGTTGGCATTCTCTGAACTTTGTGTTGGTTACTGTACTATATGGGCCTGTTTGAGGACAAGAGGGACTTCCCCTGGCAGACTGTGAAAGCAAACATTGGCCGAGCCAATCGGCACAAGAAGAGCGAGCTCACAATATACACAATGAGCCAATGAGGGCCCTCTGAACATACAACCTTTAACAATAGGAGGAGGGATTTGCATTCTTACATGACTCCTGACAAGTAACAGACTTACACTGCTGCTTACATTATCTTCATTTCCACGTGACAGTTTCAGATGTAAAGAAGTAGAATTCACAGTAATAACTCACAGCGCGATGTGGCAAAGCACAGTAATTAATGTATTTGCCAACACATATTAAAATTGGGGCCAACAGCCTTTATTGGCAGGCTTATGTTAACTAAAATGTTGATTTGACAAATATATTCATATAAACATGTATGATGATGTAAAAATGAGATTAGAGTCTTAATAGTTTTTTTTTTGTTTCCATAACATTTAAAATACATTGAAGAAATGAAGAAATTAGTTAATAAATTATTAGTTAATATAATATTTTGAAAGGAACCAAAATACTATTGTATTTCACAACTTCCTGGATTGCCATGAGGTTGTGTATATATGTGTTTGTGTGTGTGTGTGTGTGTGTGTGTATACTGTATATATATCACTTTCAAACATTACATATATAGATTTTGAAGGGATTTTTTATAAGAATAGTTATTGAAATTGTATTGTTAATATCTTTTTGAAAACACTACAATGTTCATATCTTAGAGAGACTTGAATGCATACATTCTGCTTGCTTTATCCAATGTTTTATGCAAAAGCAACTGGAGATTTTCACTATTTACAATAACCAATTCAATCTAGAATTTCTCATTTAATAAACCTTAATTATCTCTATCTTTTTTATGAATCAGCAGTTTTCTCACCGCTCAGTTCAACCCTGTGTGTTCTCATTAGATATCAACACTGGCTTTCCCTATTTTATAGGTCGGGCTGCTGGGGCACTGTAAAGTCAAAGGCGCAGCTGCGGGGGTATAGTTACCTGTAATGTTAGCTGTTGCATGTTATATTATTTACGCCGATCTGGACTTAATGGAACACATGTGTGTCTGAAACCGACATTCTTCCCAGATTAGCTGAAAGCCTCCACACATCAGACTCTACCGATGAGAGGAATGCAAGGCCTAGACGGGCTTATGGGGAAACCCTATCACTCATCTATGGTATACAGTGTTCACAATGTGTGCACACACCCAGTCGTGTACACACATTCTGTATTTATACATTACAGAGACAGTGCTCTATACTCTATGTACAGTATGTGCCAAACAATGCATGCACAACGACGTCAGAGGATCAATTATGAGTCACTCCTGTAAAAAGCTGCTCTTTCTGATTGTTGACTGAAAAAAACACATCAGGTTCTTATGCATAAATAATATCAGTCAGAAATTAAGCAGTGTTGGTCTAACAGTCAGCAATAGAGTATGATTCACTTTTTCAGTGGCTTATGAGAGACTTAAGTCTATAACAAAACCACCTGCAAAGCATCACATTGGTTTCCTTGTTATTGTGCTGTGATGAATCAGTTTCCTGTGTGCAATTTTCACTGAATGTAACATAAATTAGCTTGATAGGAAAAGACACGCTTATTTCTTCCTCACTTTACATCTTTGACTCTTCAGTGTGATATTCAAACAAAACCTGAAACACGTTCCGGTTTATGGGGCTGTGTGTGATGTAATCCTACAAGAATTTCAGAGCAACCTACTTTGATTTTGACACTCCTCGAGTTTATGTAACTAACTTTTTTCTTTGCAGGGACTTGGAAAAGATTAGTTGACATATTTAGGTGGTAATTTATCCTCAGAATCTCTGCTACCATCTGCGAGTTCTCGCCTATGGACCTTGAAGACACGGACATTTAAGTGTTGTTTATTTCAAAGTGAAGGACATCGTTTAACCAGAAACTATAGTTTATTAAAATAAGATGCGTTTAATATAAAGCTCAAGGTCCAAGTGTAGCAATGAGGCTCTTGTGAACCCTGTATATTTAATCATAATTATCAACACAATGTGTTGATATATACATATATTTCAAATAAAACAACCTACTGATGCATATTTTCTGCGGCATATGTTTGTTTACAGTAATTGTTTTCTGTTTAGTGGTGCATGAATTATTAATGAAGTATAAAAAGGTGAATGTAAGTACATTAATGTATTTTCTAAAGCTGCAGTGAAAAAAAACCCCACCATTTTCTTTAAGAGGGAGATGTGATTGAAAAGGTCTGAGCAGCTCCACTAACGCCACAACATAAAGCTTGAAGCAACCTCAGGCCTTCATAGAGACTCGAACCACTGATAACACTGTTGGGAATATCTAACCAACTCCAGCATTTGAGCCGGGGCTATTTATATCCGGCCCCAGCTTTTCCAGGGACTGCTCGGCCGTTCCTGGTGTAAACATGCCTGTTTGCAGGTACATAGATGCTTAAGCTTGTACAAATATGGTGAAAGGACTTAGTTATACAACAATCATCCAACCACACCACCTTTATTAAATGTAAGAATCACTCCTGACGTTATTTCAAATGCACTTGACTTGTATCACGTCCTTGAGGTGTACCTACTAAAATCATGTTTTCCAGTTTTCTCGCAACTCTTCATCTTGTATTACAAGTTTGCACCACAAGGTGGCGTATTGAGTCATGCAATGAAGCAGAAATGGAAAAAATAGGCAATGCTGCAATGACTGAATCTCACTAAACAGTGATGTTTAATATATGATCTAGATTAAGAAGTTAAAAATAATGCACAACATTCCTATAAAGTTTAGTCATTTACATCATCAAAATTCTACACATCTTTAAATTAGGTACATTATTTCCCACTCTGCCTACTGATCTTCTGCACTTCATACAGTTCTCCTTCCTCTTATTGCCTTAATGTCTACATATCTCCAATAACGTTTTTTCACAAGTCAACCCAGATCAGAAATGTCAATGAAAGACAACACATCAACTAGAGATACAAGACATTGTTGGTATTTTAGACTTTATTCTTTTTGTACTGTAATGAGTCAAATGTTTATTCCAGCCTATTAGGTGATCCTTCTTTTGAATTTTTGTGCGGTCCACAACATCCAGTAGCTGGAAAAATATGTGGATAAATGCTGTCTTAGTGAAGGTTGTCCCATTGGTTGGACAAAATTTCCTGTTTGCATTTCAGAATAGAATATTCCATTTAAATTAAAACACTCTCAAATAATTTATTCACAGACCAGCCACAGAGCTACACTATATATATATATATATAAAATGTAATTTTTGAAAATCTTTAAAGGTACCATATGCGATACCTTAATTTAATGTAACATAAATCAATATTAAAATAACCCAAGTCAGACAGAAGATATTTTTTCATGTGTCATGGGTACTGATGTCAGGTAGTTATTTACCAAACTTGTCCTGCAATACTAGTTTGTACCACAAGAGGGTGTATTGATTCACGCAAAGAAGTGGCAAGAGGAATTATTTACAGCAATGACTGAACCTTCTGGCTATTATAAATATGTGGAGTCCATGAGATAAACAACTAAATGCCATTTACCTCCTAATTTAAATCTCACTGGGATTAACGACTAAAAAAAAGACAAAAATTACTCAACAGCATTACCCATTGTACAATATAACAACTGCTTACTTTTTTTCTAAAGTATAAAATTAATAATGACAGTTGGCCAGTGTTGGCTATACTTTTTCACACTTTTTTTTCATGATATGCTGAGTTTGTCTTTTCTATTCAACTCCACTTTACATTTGTACCTTAAGTTGCACAGTACACAGGCAGAAGCGATTCAGTATTTAAAGGGAAAAAAAACTAAACAATGTAGAGTTTGGCTGTTTGTTTTCAGGTGTGAAAGAAGATCCAACAGCGCCTTATACATTCGCACAAAAGCTGTGGTACTACATATAGTTCAATCACTAGTTTAATGAGTGAATTAAGACCCTGCTGTTTTCAAGTCTCCACATGGGGATACAAAAAAAAAAAAAAAAATGATGGATGCAATTAAAGTGTTTGCTTCAGTCGAACATGGTCAAGGACGGTTTGGTATCGGGATAAACAGAATGTCAAAATAGTTGACTGAAAAGCTTTAATTTCAGTTAAAAAAAAAAAAAAGCAGTCAGGCTTTATCTACAACAAAGCAGCATGAGAGAGACAAGCAATCACTCCATAAATGATGCCTCGTATTTGCATCGAATGCAATTTAAAGATGTCACAAAGCCCTCTATAGCACTACACGTCTTGCCAAGGATAAGGCACTCTGGAATAACTCCTGATTAAAGAAATTTGCTCACACTTTTTTTCCCCATCACTTTCTCTCTCACAGTTGTTCAAACACACACACACACACACACACACACACACAAAGACACAGTCTTCTGCCCTTTGTATAACATCTGACACAAAAGTGGGGGAGATGGAGTGCATTAATAAAGTGCAGTCAGTGCCCTTGCTATCACCGACTCAGAGGAGAAAAGAAACTTTTCATTTTGCTTTATCTCTTTTCTTTTATTTCCAAAACCCATCATCTTTTTAAGGCTGTTTCCTGAAGACAAAACAACATGTTGTTATAACAATACAGCTTACCAGCAACAGCTGGCAAGCAGAAACAGCACCTTGGCCGTACGCTGACCACAACTACTGTTTTACAGGCAGAAAACAGACGGCTGGGAAAAGCTTCACCCAATACTAAAACTAGGGATTTTCTCTCTTCTTTTTTTTTTTCACAAGTGATACATGCAAAGGCAAGATTACTTTAATACAGACAGAAGCTGAGCAGAATGATTCCCGAACAAATTGGGATTGCTGTGGAGAGCAGAGATTTGCAAATGTCAGAGTGTATCAGTCCTCTGATTGAATGAGAGGATCTGACACTGTAATCCACTGTTTCCATAAACAGCAGCAAGCCACAACAACAATACTGGACGTTATAAGCAAACAACATGACTCCAGGAATTGCTTAAAGTATTTTAATTCTAAACACAATGTATAACATGTTTGTGGCTCTGACTTTAATATCATTAATTTAGGAAAATCTGTATTTATTACTTAATTGTTAAACCAAAAAAAAAATCACACCATTCCCATCAGAAATGACATTTAGAAATGACAATTAATGGAATTTTGCGTGATTTTCTTTTAGAAGATAAAGAGTTTTGTCCTCTGAGACTTGAGATTTTCATTATGTTATTTTATTTTTTGACCTGTAATAGACTTATCGGCAACTCAGTGATGAAAATAATTATTTGCGGACCTGAAGGAGCTCACAAGATAGCAGTAGCATTGTAAAATGTCACAAAACATCCATCCCTCTATCTTTGCAAATTCAAATTACATCCCAGAAAGATCTCCAGTTCACCAACGAAACTCAAATGTGTGCTTTTGGATTATGGGAGACAACGAGAATACACACAGGGAGAACATGCAAACTAAGCCTGAGTCAAGAGTGCTCATCACTACAATCTGAGTGTCCCCGTCACAAAATAATGTCTTACGCAGAAAATGAACTGATTGTCTTGAATATGGCTGCCAATATAAATAGAAATATTGTAAAGATTCTAAAATCAAAACACCGCAGTCACAAGCGACCAATATCGAAGTATCACATCAGTGTAAAAACATCACAAATTTGACAAATACTTTGTGTAGGTTAAAATCTTCCGAAGTAACACCTTCACTGCTACACAATCTGAGGGAGTTACTGCCTAAGTTAGGAAATCTTGTACAGCTTTAGAAACATATTCACAACTTCAAACAACGGAGAATCAAGGAGAGACGAATAGAAAAAGACATTGCAGCAAAGACAGAGCAGAGAAAGTGTGTGCAATACAGGAGAGAGAGAGAGAGAGAGAGAGAGAGAGAGAGAGAGAGAGAGAGAGAGAGAGTTAGCTGAGAGTTGATATGCTGACTACAGGCAGTTGATTTGGTTTCAGAGAGCATTGTTACGGTGCTTTGAATTAATGCCTCCCAAAGAGTCCAATTGTGATTCTTGGGCTGTGCTGACAGAATATTTGACAGCCTAGGGTGAGCTGCTGATCTCAGCTGAATCCTC
>OMNM01009717.1:2747-25660 GCA_900302745.1 Parablennius parvicornis | reverse complement strand
AAACAGAATAATAACACAAATATTTAACAATTCCTACATGTACTCTGTCTACAAGAGCATCATAAATCCTGTGTTGTGAGGACAGAGCCAGTGCAATTCACCCTGATTGGCAATAGAGGGCAGAAGCAGTAAACACAAAATAAAGAACTTGGAATGGTAGCAGGAGAACACTTGTCAACCTTTTCAATCCTTTGCTTTCATTGCGAGATTTCTATCAACTGGGCTTTGATGTGTAAGTTGACCTCATTCATGGGGATCTGCAATGTAATTGTTCATGATTTAGAGCTGATGACACCCAGCTCTAATTTTCCACCTAAAGTTTTCTTCTGAGCTACTATTTTGTGTTTTTGTTCTGAGTATTTCGTCTGAGTAATCCTGCTCTCTCCCCTTTGTTAGGGTATGCCACCACTATCAGTCTGCCTCCTTGATTTGAACTTCCTTCTGTTTCCTGTTTGCTTCCTGCACCTGAGCCTTCCTCCCCCCACCATAACAAACTCTAACGGAAGAGGTAGCTACCTATGGACAGCAAGAAGTGTCTGATTGGACGACGAAGCTGTGCCTGTATAGCACTGATTGGATGATGGCGCAGAACGGCTTTTGAACCGGAAGTTATTCTGCCTGTAACTTTTTGGATTGGTGCACTCTGTGTAGCTGGTAAACTGTATGTCTTGTTGCTCCAGTGCTCCGTAACTAGTCGTGGTTAACTTTGCCTGTCGGTGCTCTATGGACAGCTAGCTATGTGTGTGGCTGATCTGGTAATCTCCGGCTCGCCGTGGACGGCTGTGTGTCAGTGCTCCATGGCAAACTGCGGAAAGCTATGTGTAGCTAGCATTACATGCTATGTGCACATGTCTCACTGTGTAAGTTCATAGTTGTAATATAGAATAACACGTTTGAAATGACTTCAGCTTGGTCTATTTCATATTGGGATATGAACCTTTCACAATAGTGAAGCCGCAATTACCAGATTACCAGATCAGCCACACGCACAGCCAGCTGTCCATAGAGCACTGACAGGCAAAGTTAACCACGGCTCGTGATGGAGCACTGGAGCAACTGGAGGGCAAACAGACTCCTTTCCCTGCCTGGTTTGGGTGACGGCTTGGCTGTGGACCTTATGGATGATATGCCGTCATTGTTGGGCTTGGACAAAGGTGGATTCCTGTTCCCGCGCGCAGCGCTGGCTAACTCGGTGTGTTCAGCCGCAGGTGACTGCCGTGGTTTAGCTGAAGAAGCCGACCGAATTCTGCTGGCTACGCAGCGGTTTGCCATTCAGAGTGTGACGTCTGAGCTCTGGCAGCTGACGGTGGAGGATGCAGACCCAGCGGTGGTGGCTGGAGCGGCTGCCCAGAGAAGATGTGGCACCGGGCTGTATTTCTTTCATCAGCATTTCAGCGCCAGGGCTCGACCCTGCGTCCCTCCATGCACATGTGAGGCGCCGGAATGGACATGGTGAGTGCTGGTGGACAAGGTGAGCTGCTTTACATCAGGGACATGACGTCGGGAAAAGGTTTCCTGGTGGACTCCGGCTCACAGCTGTGCTTGCTCCCTCCGGCTGCCACGGACGCGACGACCGGAGACAGCGGACCGCTGTTGAGCCCGGCTAATGGTTCCTCCATCTCATTGTATGGTACACGGTCGGTGACTGTATGTTTCCATGGACGCGAGTTCGAGTGGGACTTTGTGATCACCTCCATTACTGTTCCAATTATCGTCGCTGACTTTCTATGTGCTAACGGCTAAGTGTCAGTTTGACCTGTCAGAGATTGATTTTTTTGGGTCATCACATTTCATCACAGGGCGCGGTTCCGTGCAGGCAGTGGCAGATTTTCCCCGTCCGACCTTGGTGAAGGCGCTGCAGGATTTTTTGGGCATGGTTAATTTTTACAACCGTTTCCTCCCTCGTGCTGCCCACCTCCTGCAGCCTCTTTATGGGGCGCTGCGACTGAAGAAGAGCAGCGACCATGTTGACTGGACGCCAGTTCTTGTCCAAGCCTTTGAAGGTGACAAGTCCGCCCTTGCTAATGCAGCCCTTTTGGCTCATCCTGCATCTTCAGCACCCATCTCTTTGATGACTGATGCATCCGACATAGCAGTGGGTGCAGTGGTGGAACAGCAGGTGGCTGGGGGTTTGGCAGCCCCTTCCATTGTTTAGCCGCAAACTGCGAGACAGTGAGCGCAAGTATAGCGTTTTTGATTGTGAGCTGTTGGCACTGTACCTCGCGACCCGTCATTTTCATTTCCTTCTGGAGGGCCACTCATTCACAGCTTATGTGGATCATAAACCGCTGACATTTGCTATGTCCAAGGTGACGGAGCCATGGTCCGCTCGCCAGCAGCGCCACCTGTCATCCATCTCTGAGTTCACGACTGACATTCAGCACAAGGCTGGTAAAGCAAACCTGGTCACTGATTGTCCATCTCGCGCGATTGTGTGTCCTATGCATCTGGGGGTGGATTTCTCCGCCATGGCTGCTGATCCGCCTGGAGATCCGGACATCTGGGCTCTCAGGTCTACAGGTACGTGCCTTAGGCTTGAGCACGCAGTTTTGGTTGATGGTGGCCCTGCCCTCCTCTGTGACATCGCCACGGGTTGGCTGCGCCCTGTTGTTCCAGTTTCCTGGCGCTGGCGTGTCTTTGACTGTATACATTCCCTTTTGCAACCGGGAGTGTGGGCGTCGGTGAAGCTCGTCGGAGCCAAGTTCGTCTGGCCTGGCCTTTGCAGGGATGTCAAGGAATGGGCTGCTGCATGTGTCGCCTGTCAGTGTGCTAAGGTCCACGAGCACGCTAAGTCACCCCTCGAACCATTTTCTATTTCAGTCAGACGGTTTGACCATGTGCATGTGTACTTGGTAGGCCCTCTGCCTCCTTCATAGGGTTATTCTCACCGGCTCACGATGGTGGATCGGACCACCAGGTGGCCTGAGGCTCTGACGTCTGCAGATGTGACGCACGAGTTCCTTTCTGCTTGGGTCTCACATTTTGGTACCCCGTCAGATTTTACATCAGACAGGGGTCCCCAGTTTGTGTCTGAGCTTTGGTAAGCGATGGCAAAGTCTTTGGGTGTGCAGGCGCATCATATGACATACCCCCCTCAGGCTTATAGCCTATGTGAACGTTTTCACCGGTCCCTCAAAGCAGCATTGTGTGCTGTGCTCTCAGACAGTAACTGGGTACACCGCTTGCCTTGGGTTATGCTTGGGTTGCGTTCGGCTCCTTAGGAAGACCTAAATGCGTCGCCCGCCGAGCTCATGCTCGGCCAACCGCTCCTGGTTCCTGGTGAATTTTTGCCTGAAAGTTCCACTGGCGACCTCCTACAGCGTTTGGTTCTTTTTCATCAGGTGGTTTTTTTGGCCCCTGTCCCAAATCACCACTGTTTTCCGCAGTCGTTCGTTACCGCAGAGCTCGAGTCAGCCCGTTTCGTCTTTGTGTGGCATGATGCATGGCATGACGCCCCTTCGACCTCCATATGATGGCCCCTTCAGGGTCCTTGAGAGGGGCCAGAAGGTTTTTTTGCTAGATCTCAGTGGACGTGAGGAGCAAGTTTCGGTAGGGAGACTTAAGCCCACGCACATGGTGGCTGACGAGGTTGTGTTCCCGGCCCAGGTTTCCCGTTGTGGCCGCACCCCTTTAAGACCCTCCACTGGTTCTTCACGTGCTGGGCGTTCTGGCTCTCAGCCTTTGATGGACTGTTTGCTTCCTCCTCGTGGATGCGCTGCTCGCCATGGTTTGCTTGTGGTTCTGTCTGGAGGACGGCACAGCCGTTATGGTCAGCTGATTAAGCCTCCAGTGAGATTCTGACTGCCTTTCCCAGGGGAGGGGCTGTGTGGTGGATTAGGAGGTGGGTCTCTCACCCAGAGGACTGTGGGATGGGAGCCGTGTTCTGAGCTTTCCCGTTTGCAGCGGTTTCTGGTGTTTTCTACTTAGTTTTGCCGGAGTGTCAATAAAAACTCATTCACCTTCAGTTCCTGAGTTTTCTTTATCCTGCCACAGTACCTCCAATATTTTACATGTCAATCAGCCTGCTGATCGCTGGCATTTGACGCAAAATCCTGGCAGATAAAATGAGGAAAATTAATTTTACGGAGAGTGAAGTAGTCATGGAGGAGGTGGAAATCAGGAAATTATCTTATTTGGTACTCAATGTAGTGGAATCACTAATAAAAGAAAGAAATAGAAAGAAAAGCACTCCGAAAGCGCAGACGTCCGCCAAATGGCGTTTCCCAACTTCAAAGTGCTGCCATATTGTAATCTGGATCAGATCCAGACGAAATTTGGCACAATTCAGAGCAAGGATCCTCCAAATATACATGTCAAGAGAAACAACGTTCTATGAGTTATAATTTTTGAAACTTGTCAATGGGGTATTCAATGTTAATTTCCACAATCTTTCCTGACCTTACTCTGGATCTGATCCAGATGAAATGTTGCACACTACAAGATATGACCATCCTACAGATCACTGAATTTTTACAAGTCAATCAGATATGATCTCCTAGAGATGTGCTATTTTTGAAAACGACTCAATGACAAGTAAAGGGGAAAAACAGGATCTTTGATAATTTTTTGTGGACAGATGGTTGTCTGGATCACTCTCAAAATTTGATGGAATCTAGATTGGGTCAAGTCACATTTTCTGAAATTTTTTTTTGGAAGATCCCGTCAGGAGTTTTTGCGTAACCCTGCTAACAGACAAACAAATCTTGACAAAATCATAACCTCCCTGGCTGAGGTAACAAGCGATTGACACGTCGTCACTGCTATAAATAGTGAGAGTCACAGAGATCTGAGACTGCAGGGATGGAGGATAAGAGACTGATATGACGGTGGGGGTCAGAGGAGAGTGACATCTTGGGGGAGAGCACTCGAGCACAAAAACACCCTCCATAGTTGTGACGGCCAGCGTGTGTGGCAGTGTCTCAGGAGGAAGGAGACCGATAAAAGTCCAGTTTTATCTGTTTAATAAATGGTTAAATAAATGTTTGAACAGGAGCTTGTGAAAAAGCTCAGTGGACTTTGTTTTGTGTCCTCAGTCACTACAGTTTGAGGAGGTGGGTGACGAGGAGATCATCTGTCTGCAGCACCAGTGCGATTCCCACCAGAGCATCCAGAGCGCACGGCTGTACATCCACAGTGCAGTGTTACGCACGACTGTCATCGCGCTATTTATATGCTTACTCTGAAATAAGACTGATTGTTACACACCTTGTCACAACTGATATTCAATCAGTTCCATCTACCACGCTGTATCATTTGAAGATGAAAGTATTGTAGCATCTCTGCACTTGTGTTATAGTTATAGTTTTGCTGTTCAATAGAAATGTTCTGATTGTTCAGATTATTTTGTGTTATTTGAATGCTTTCAATTCAATTCATTCAATTCAAATTATAACTCAACCAGCTTTTGATCATCTCATGTACAAATATGAATTTAAGCTGACTGTTTAATATATAGACCCACTGCTTCCTATAATTCACACGAAAAGGCTTTTAAATAAAACATTCTAATAGAATTTGGCACTGTTTCATCAGATGTAATTTAAATTCTTTATTTGATAATGCATTTCTTTTTTGATTTCCAAGTATTTTAAACTAATTTTAATGTTCCTGATTGAATCTGGTCAGGTTTCTGTTTAGATTATTGTGTCCTGTGACTTGAAACCAGTGGTGAAATCGTGTTTGACTAAAGTTTTTCCTTACTATTTAATTCTTTAAGTAATAAAAAAATTGAGATTGATTTTTCATTCATAAAATCTCAAACAAAATTTTGTTCTACATTTTAACAGTGTTTTTCTAAGACTCGTCAGATTGTTTTCCTTTCATAACACGTTCAACCATTAACAAACAGTCAACAGAGCTGCCTTTAAATATTTAATGATGCCATTAACCAGCACCATTAATTTGTTTAGGTGGAGTTTATGATTACACAAAGGAATACAGACAACTGACTAATTATGATCATATTCATTTAATAAAGCATATGCAAGAGCTCAGACTGTTATATTCCCTTGTGAGTGGTACAAATAAACTCACAAGTTGACCTCAACAATAAGTTATTGTATTGTTTTAGTTATAAACAATATAATTAAAACTTAATACTCATTAAGTAATTCACAACACAGCCATGTGGCAAGCATGTGAGGAAAGACAACAATGTTGCATCATCAAAATATAGTTAAGATTACAATGTAAAAAAAGAAAAACTTTTGTCCCACCATTCAATATGTGCAGCATATACAGCAGGGGTCACCAATCTTTTTTCACACCGAGTGCTACTTCATGGGTACCAAGTCATACGAAGGGCTACAAGTTTGATAAACTCTTCTGAAATAACAAATTTGCTCAGTTTGCCTTTGATTATATATTATTAATGATACTCGTCTATTTGAAGACAGAGATCACGTTAATTATTTCTCACAATAATTATAACATTTACAACAAGGTGGGATACAGATATCAATACTTTATGAATCTCAGTAATTGTTAAAGTTTCAGATGATCACTTATATCACTTCATAGGAAAAATGTCCCATTTTCACTAGTCACTAACAAACCCTTTTAGCGAACCATGAACTATGTTGCACCATGTTTCAAAAAATTAGCAATTATGTAATGTTGAAGAAAAATCAGCGTACATATTTTTAAATATATTTTGTCACATTTTGAACTAATGACCAAATCTGCTGCATTTTTAACAAAATTATAACTGTTATGTGTATGAACACACTATGAAATTGAACACAATTCTTCAATTCTTCAGGTCAGTGCTACTAACAACGTCTGGTATCTGTTACTTTGTTAGTGAGAAGACCGGCATTGCATGTTGTTCACCAGTGTACTATAATCTGGTGTGTAGCTTGACACTGCAACTGTGAGTGAATCTTTCAGATGTGCATCAGTGAGGCGTGTTCTGTGTTTGTTCTTGATGAAGTTAATGTAAAAAAAACACAGATTCACTGAGATAAGTTTAACGAAACAGGCCGGAGGCCTAAAGCTGGCCATGGGGGTATGTGGCAGAGAGGTGATTAAGCCCTGATTGGAGTCAGGTGTTCTGCATGACCTCTCTGCAAATAAAGGAGGGGCCACCGGACACAGGAGGGTGACAGGCACGAAAAACAAGACGACAGAGTCTGTTTGCGATTGTGATTTCTTAAATAAAAGCATGGTTCTTAGACAGTCGTACTCCACATCTCTGTGGGGGAACCTGAGGGTGGCTTGCTCAGCTGCCACAATAGGTTTTACCAGTTACTGATCAACAATATAAATGAATGGCATAAACTTAAATCAGTGCTGGTTGATGTATGTGGCTTGAGGCAACTTTTAAATCTCTCATTGCCAGACAGTCTTTTTCTTAAAGTTCTGGTTTGTTCTCGAGTGTTTCTACGAGCTGTGTATTTTACTTATTTCAAAAGGAGAAATTTGGCTGAAAGCTACAGGTCAGGTTCAACTTTCTCCAATGTACCTAATATTAAATGCACACAAACATGCAGAACTATGTTCAGAAGTTTGCAAATGTTGACAAGTTGGTTAATGTTTATAAATCTTTAGATGCACTTATCTATCACTGACTGAAAATGCAAAAGCTTAATAAAGCACAGTTTATTTTGCAAATCTTTTTTGAGGCATAATTCAAAAACTCTAACCTGAAGTTGGCTTTAGTGTTCCTTAAACTGAGACTGTCAGCCTCATTTTGTTATCTTAAAGGGGTCATATTGTTCAGTTTTTTATCATTGTCACATGCTCTTATTGGTCCAAATCTAACTTTTTCCTATATTTGAATATTGAATCAGAGGAGCTGCATTCAGAATCTGCTGTCTGTGTGGGATGAACTGGCTCCGCCCACAACTACACATTTTGGGAAGAGGAGAGGTACTTCCTCTCGTGGTGCCCTGTGCCAGAGCAGAGCTGCCTAATTGTGGGAGGAGTCAAAGGGAGTTTCTGCCTGGAATGGGATTGGCTAAAGCCCCAATGACACTATATAGGGTTTGGTTTCTGATTGTCTCGTTGGAGCAACACACTTTTTAAAAAATTAAACAAGCGAAGAAGAGAGATAGAATAGAACTTTATTTATATAGCACCTTTTACAGACATTAGTCACAGTGCTTTGCAACACTACAAAAAGAAAAAACTAGGATTATTTAAAAAAATTAAAGCATGAAAAACATACATAAATATACAAAAAAGTTACATTGAGCAGCTACCGGTCAATGGCCTTCCTAAATTAAAATGTTTTTTAACTGCTTTATAAAAGTGCCTCAGGAGTCAACACATCTCGTCTGAAGTGGAAGAGCGTTTCACAGCTTTGGTCCGAGTGCTTCAAATGAACAGTCACCTCAGGTTTTGTGTTTAGTGTGTGGGACCGCAAGCAGCATTTGTTGGCCAGACCTGAGTGCTCTATTTGGGCCATACGGTTGGTTGAAGGAGGTTAGTAATATAAAAAGGTGTTTGGCGATGTAATACTTTAAAAGTTAGCACTAATATTTTAAAACAAACACAGCAGGTAATGGGGAGCCAGTGGACAGAGGATAGGACAGGGGTAATGTGGGCTCTCCGGGTTGTTCCTGTTAAAAGATGAGCAGTTGCTTTTTGGACTGTTTGAAGGTGGTTTAAAGATGACTGATTTAAATAGGTAAAGAGGGTGCATGTAAGCATGTATAATCATCACCAGCTCCTCCTTGGATACTATTCCTTTTAGTTTGGCTGTGTTACGCAGGTTGAAAAAGCAGGAACAAGTCAACAGGGTGACAGACTGGTCAAAGGACACACCCAGGTTAAAAAGACAGGGTATGATAAAGTAATGGCCCAATGTGCTGCCTAATGGGTTCCATCCATTTTTGGGGTGCAAATATATGAGCCTCTGTTTTACTGACAGACTTTCTTCACTTGTAAAGCATCATTTCAGGTATGGGGATGATTATAACTGTTGGAAAACCATTTGAAAGTGAAGTTTGTATAATATGATCACTTTAAGTGAACCAGACTCAAAACACATTCATTTTCTGAAAGAGACTAATCAAGCATCTGCTTGTATTTGCTCATAAAAGTGTATTCATAATAAATTGTCTCTATTCACTGCCTATTTAAAAGCACTATAATTTCCACCAATAGGGGGCTCTCAACCTCATAAAGGCAAGATTGGCAACTTGATGTAATGTGTTTTATAAACGCATTGTATATAAAGTAAGTTAACACTCAGAATAATGGCTGATATTGACAAGTTATGAAGAGCCCCTCCGAAGAACTTTACCACCAGCTGTCACTGAAAAATCTATAAAATAGAATGGATGGACTCAGTGGCAGACATGGCAGATTTTCTGCCCTGCACCTCATCCCACTAATGGTCCTTACAGATGTGGTGCCATTGAAATGGGAACTAAATTATATAGAAGCTATTGTCACATATATATTGAAATAATCAACCAAGCACAACTCTTCCTAGTTTTTGTTCATTGTTTATTTGGATTTCCTATAAATGCTAAAAATGATTAAAGATATCAAACTTTTATTTATCAGTCAGAAACCCTCATAACACACAATGTATGAAAGTGAGGACAACCAGCAGTGGTGGTGTGTTGTCATGACGACACTGTGATGTTCTTGGTCCAATGTGCACCTTTAAAGTGGGAGTGTGTCAGAGAGGGTTCGTCTCTGCTGCTGTCTCTACTGTCTCTTTGGTGCAGGGAGGGTTCGTTCAGGTGAAATGTTGCACGTTATCTAATCTGCTTTTTTGTGTTTGTAAAACACTGTAGATGTTTGCTCTCATCTGTGTTTGCTGTCTTGATGATTTCAGGATACTGACTTTGTCTGCACAGCCACATTAATTGTGTCACAGTGTATTTTCTCATAACATTTGACATTTATGGCAAATAACAGCTCATCCATTGGCGGTAAAAAGTCCTTGCAAAGGACTTATGAGAAGCTCATTCTAGTTCAGATTCTGGTGGTTCTTTTCCTTTCCATCAACTTGATGCTGATTGTAACCTTTTGTACGAAGGATGTTTTCTACACAACCATGCGCTACATCTTATTTGCACATGCACTTCTGTCTGATTGTGTCACTTTATGCCTAACAAATCTGTTGCTGCTTTTAAGTTTCACTGGCAAACCCATTCATGTGTGGCTGTGTCTTATCATTTTCATCTTCGCATCCGTGTGTAACTTTCTCACGCCAGTCACTCTCACAGCCATGACGCTGGAGAGATATGTGGCCATTTGCATGCCGCTGCGCCACGCAGAGCTGTGCTCTACCCGCAGTGCCCTGCTGACCCTCCTCACTATCCAGGGCCTCAGCTTTATACCCTGCACTGTGATTCTCCTCATTTTCTTTCTGTCTGTCACTTCCAACTTCTACACATGCAGTGTGATCTGCCAGGTGGAGACGTTTACCGTGCACAAATGGCAGAGTCACCTGAGGTCAGCCATCAGCCTGTTCTACTTTCTGATCATGTTCATTGTAATTGTTTTCTCTTATATTCATATTGCAAAAGTGGCCAAGGCAGCATCAGGAGAGGACAAATGTTTGTCCAGGAAAGGTCTCAGCACTGTGATTCTTCATGGTTTCCAGCTGCTCCTGTGTCTCATCCAGCTGTTCTCTCCAATGGTAGAAGCTGCTGCCCTTCAAAAAAACATAATGTTGTTCATCAATTTGAGATACTTTAACTATATGATGTTCATCCTTGTTCCAAGATGCCTGAGTCCTCTCATTTACGGTGTAAGGGATGAAAAGTTTTTCCTTGCACTTAAATATTATGCTCTCTGTGGCCATTTAAAGACCAAACTGTGATTTACAAAATATACTGGGAAAGTTTACATATTCATATAGCCACCAAAATATTTATTTTACTTGTTATTTAATGGGAAAGAAAAACATTACTGTTCTGATTTTATTAACTGAATATCTTATCCCTGATGATGATGATGATGATCACAATCCTTCATCCATCTTAACACCCTAAAGGTCTCAGCTTCATCCACAAGATTGAAAGTGTTTCCTGTTGCACATAATTCAGCTTTAAAATGTCAGAGTTGATGAGGACATGAATCAAAATAAAATGTTTCTACTCATGAATATGTTTTTTGTTAAGCTACAGAGATTAAAAGAGGCTCAGTTGACATAGCCAACATAACATCTCAGGCTTCTGACGCCTGCTTCCTTTATTCTGTTTCTCAAATCTGCATGATGTTATGTCTTTCTGAAAACTTTCAACAGCTTTTTATTTCTTCCCATGTTCTACCAACATCAATGTACAGTCTGATGACAAGTTTTTTTTTCTCTTGTACCAACATCTGCTGTTATCATGATCATGATTATTATGATGAGGATGATGATGATGATTATCATTATTTAATCATTGCCAAGATCATAAATTAATGCAACTACTAACTATACATGGATAAAATAAACAAACTATAAAGTCACTTTTGTTGTCTTTTTATTCATTGGGAAGAAAGTGCATTAATTAGATTTTAACAGTTTTGGTGGCAGAAAGCTTCTAATGGTCAGCTTGTAGATGCAAAACACAACAGGTTCAGTTATATTGCAGATATATTGCAGTTATATTGCAAGTTACATACATTGTCAAGTTTTTCCCCAAAAAAAATAAAATAAAACATCAAACAGCAAATCTCAGTCAGTTTAGATGTTTTAACAAAAAACAAGTCTGGAAATGCTTGCTTCCAAAATCACATAAATACAGTTGAAAAAAAAAACTGAGTGTTTTTTGAAGCTTTTTTAAAACAAATGATCCTTCCATGTATGTAATTTCCCGCTTAGGCCACATGAGGTCACAGTAGCACTACAGTGAATCTTTTGGCGGTGAACCAAAGTCGTTTTCGTATTAACTAAGAAATATAATCTCTCCAAGATGTTGGGGTCAACCTATAAAATCTACCCTTAAGAGACCATTACAGATATTTACAAATAAGAAATTATTTAACAAAACATAAGGATTGGCATCAGTGCAGAAGAGATCCAACAAACATTGAAAAATATTTGATTCATCAATTGAAAACATTGGTGTAATGAAAAAAGTGTCTTCAATCTATTGCAAACTGTTGCTTGATATGTCTGACAATACATAATATAAAAAACAAGAATGGGAAATGGAACTGAATGTGACATTGGATGATGATACTTGGGGTAATGCTCTGGTTGTCATAAGGGGTGGGCAGTCAAATGTGGAAGGAGTTTGACTGGAAGACTAAAATCAGATTTTTCAGGACTCCACTAGAGTCTGTTTGTTCTGAGAGCTGGGGCAACAATAAGTGCTGGAGAAACTGTGGACTTGTGGGTGACGCATATATTTTAGGACTGCCCCACTGTACAGCACTTTTGGACTGAAGTTAAAGGACTTGCAAAAAAACTACTTAAAGTGAACCTTTCATGGGACCATATTTTACTGGACATATTCCTGGATGATCTGTCCCACAATCAGAAGTTTCTGCTGCATCTCCTTCCAATGGCTGCCAGAAAAATGATAACAACTTATTGGTTGAAACTTCCACCACCTACCATCTCACAATGGATACAAAAAAATTAGACAGGTGTACTCAATGAAACTATGACAGCACAACTACAGCTGAATACTCACATCTTTGAAAGAAGATGGGGACCAGTTTTAAGCCTTGTTGGATAGGCCACTTATGCCCCTTTTTTTGATTTTTGTATTTCTTGAAGTAAGTGTATTCTTTTTTCCCCCTGTCCTTTATTGCAACCATATATATAAATATTTTATTGAGAGCGAGGGTCCAATCTCAGGACTATTGTTAGTTTGTATTTACGATGACTGTTGTCAATAAAAGTAGAAACAAACAAACAAAAAAAAATAAGCCAAGACAATTAAAATCCATTCAAAAGACATTAAAATGAATCTTGAAGCACACGGGGGGCGGGGGGCAAATGCAGTGGTTTCAAAGCAGTGTGAACACTTCTTTCTGGTCCTCGTCAGCACATGAGAAACTGAATTCTGGAGTAATTGGAGGCGTGAGATACTAGTTTTTTTTAGAGAGGCATTGCTTAAGCATCAGTATTCTCTGACATCCAGGATTTTATCTCTGATACAGTTAAAACCCTGTTTACGCGAATACATTTCAAGTGAAAACGCATGGTTTTTGCATTTTCATTTCAAAAAAATTTACATGGCAAAGTTTCAAAAACAATGTCTGTTTCCACAGAAAAAGAAGAAACACTGAAAACATTGTAGTTAGCATGTTGTACCACAAGTGGGTACTCTTAATTTTTGTAATTTTTGTACACATGCAGAGAACAGTACACCATAAACATTAACAATAGGAGTACATGGACTTTGTGTGAAGAGACGACCACCAGAACCTGTGCTTCTTTTCCTGTTTTTGTCGCATTCTGGTTCATAGATTAAACTACTAGGCCAAGTTGGAATGTTATCATGGTGACTGTCAAAATAAAACTAACAAATCCCTGGAGAATATGGACTGAAAGTCCTGACATTAGAGGAAACATTGTTCTTACTGTCTATCTTATTTTCAATGGCTGTGGTGCGCATATACATTTCAGAAACGTTTTGTTTTCTGCCATTTACACAGAGAGAGAGCCTGAGTGCTTTCAAAAACTTCCACCTTGAAGGCTGCTTTTAAAAAGTTTAATTTTCAGTGGCTCAGGGCACCGTTATCATATAATGGAAAGTTTACCATATTCACTCGAAAATGTTATTGTGTTAATGGGGTCCAGAAAGGACAACAACTGGCAAGCAGACATGGAAGCATAGAGCTGTGCAGCAGCTGCATAACTGTGAAAGTTGATACCATGTCTTCAGATGACATTACCAAAGGAGAATGTTAACGAGTAAGGGGCCCATGATTGAGCCTTGGGGCACACCACATTTTATGTCATGAACTCCAGAGAAACAATTTGTATCTGAGATATAGGAGCAGAACCTATTATTGACAGTAAGAGAGACATTTTATTTCAAAGAACGTGTTGATCTGCTGTATTGACTGCTGCATTTAGTTGTAGTAGTACCAAGACTCAAAGTTTGTGTAGTTATATTCACAGCTCCCAGTGGATGGAATGAGTACCTTGCATGACAGTGTGATTGTATGTGTAAATGAGTGAGTGTGACTTACGTTATGAAATTATATCCTGCATTTCTTCATAATTTCTTCATTCAGTATTTCCAATTTATTAAATTTTTTATTGAAGTAACTACATTCACGCCAAACTTCAATTTGCATTTAAAATGGCAGGAAGCAATTGAGACTGCTGGAAGACTTTTGCATCAGTGTTAATAAGATTTGAAGCCACCTCCAGAGTAAGATAAAATTTCCTAATAGTTCACACCAGAGCCAGACAGACAATCAATCTGCATTAATCCATCAGTCAATGAAAAAAGAAGCTTGTCGGTAATAATTGTGATAGCGCTAAAGAATTTTTGTAAACACTGTCAGATTTGTTTTACTGCTTTGTCCTGATGTCATGATGAAAACCCAAAGGGGATTTCATAAATATTTGATGAACTAGTTTACCACAACTATTAATGAGTGTCAAAGGAGTTCATTAGTCAGGAAAAGCAGTGACGACCAACTTGCTTGTAATGTTGTTTTCGTTGGAGTCCAAATCCGCAGTGAAAAAAGGAAACTAAAATCTCAAAGGAGGATAGGAGGATGTTATGTGAAGCAATGTCCCATGTCGCATCTGTTTATTGCCTTTTGAGTGAGCACAACAAAAAACACATAACAATCTTCTTGACACAGTTTTGGATCTTGTAGCACCGCATAATGTAATAATGGTGCAATATATAATAATGTACAAATGTTCAACTCATTATGTATTAATGCCGCATTTTTAAAGTTACAAGCCAACTAGTATTTTCACAAGCCATTTCTATTTTCTTGAGTAAATTCAACCACTCATATGTGCCACTTAGTGCATTTAATCATTTATCCTGCATTTTGTAATAACTGTTGCAATATATAACAAATCATTACAAAATGCAGCAGTTTCTTAGAAAATGCATTCAAGAATCTTATTACAAAATGTGGTGTTATTACATAATAAGTTGAAAATGTATTACATTATTACATATTGCACCATTACATAATTTGGCTCTACAGACCTGCAATAAAATGATCAAACATTCAAAGAGGTCAGCTGAAATAGTTTAAAATAAATCGTATTCATATCGGCTTAAGCAAATGTAATCATTAATGTGAGTCACAAATAGTTCATGCTGATTCTCAGAGAGGCAAACTGTGAGTCTTTACACAGTCAGAAGAAATTTCTCCCTCCTGTCTATTCAGAAATATGTGTCTCACCAAAACTTGGCCCGACTCCTTAACTTATGGTTTTAAGGTTTATTGAAACTCTCAGAAGAAATACAGGAGATAACCAGGTTATTACGTCCGCCAAGGACGTAATAAAATCGCCTGCGTTTATTATTTGTCTGTCTGTCTGTCTGTCTGTTAGCAGGATTACATCAAAACTACTGAAGGGATCTTCACCAAATTTTCACCAGAGAGGGATCTTAGGCTGCAGATGACTCTGTTAAATTTTGGTAGTGATCCGGATTTGGATTCTGGATCCGAATTTCAGTTTTTACTATCTTAAGCAAATTGCATCAACCACTTGACGGATCTTCACCAAAATTTGAATTTGAATTTGAATTCTATTTTGGCCATCTTCACAAATAAAAAAGAAAACGATACAAAACAAATAACAATCAATTGTGAATTTCTTCAGCCGAAAAGGTGTGGGTTGAAGCAAAGCTTATATATACCTACTCCATCACAACAAAACAAGGTTCTCTACATAATATAACATATCACATACAAAAAATAATTTAATCTTATATTACTATTTTTTTTTACAATATACATTTAATATATATTTTGCACAAGTTTCATATATACAGTTTATACATTCAAATCAAACATATATACATACATACACACATATACATACACATGAACGTGAGATGTACATTAATATTATACTGTTTCATACATACAACACAAGTTTCAATTAAATATAGAGTGGCAATATATAAATTGATAACCTTTTATGTTTATTGCGTATTCAAAAATGTTATACCTTTATATACATATTATTTATTGTTGCTATCTTTGGTAAAATTTTTGCTCTTCTTTCTTGTACTTAATAATTATATATGATTTAAAAAGCTTACTAGACTGGTTTATGTTTTTTGCTTTGTTTTATTTAATCCTTTAGAGAGTTCCATAATATAACTCCTGCTATTGTTCTACTCATCTTTTTCTGTGTTGTTCTAGCATATGGTATCTTTAAATGTAGTTTTCCTCTTAAATTATAATCCCCTTCACTCTGTAAAAATCTTTTCTATAACCCTTTTGGAAGTGAACCATTACTTGCTTTATAAATCATTTGGACAGTTTTGAATTGGATGAGATCTGGGAGTTTTAAATCTGGTGTTTTTAGAAATACCACATTAGTGTGTTCTCTGTATCTTGTGTTATGGATCAGTCTGATGGGTCTTTTTTGCATTATGAATAACGGTTGGATGTTTGTCATGTATGTATTTCCCCAAACTTCTAAACAGTAACTAGAATATGGTAAAACAAGTGTATAATAAAGAGTGTGTAATGCTTTTTGATTAAGAATGTGCCCAGGACAGCAATACTCCTTGACAACTTCTTTTTAATATATTTAATGTGTGACTTCCAGCAGATCTCATGGTCCAAGATCACACCCAAAAATGTATATATTTAAATCTATTTTTTTTCTCTGATTTCCAAATAACATTAAATTAGTTTTATTTTCACCACAGATAGATATTAGATTATAAAAGAATCGATTACCTTTTGGAAGTGATCCGAATCTGAATCACAATCTGAATTCTGGATCCAGATTTTAATTTCTGGGGTCTTAAACGAGGATCACGTCAAAAGTACATGACAGATCTTCACCAACTTTTTACCACATATGAAGCTATGGAAAAGTCCTTTACAATTTGGAAACCGAATCCAGATGAAAATTAGAATTACAATGCGGATAATATGTCTTTCCTTCTGTGTCCACGTCAACGATGGTGGACATCAGAAATCTCTTATTGCTCTTGTTTTATAGTGCAGCTGCTGTGGCTCAGTCTCACGTTAACATGCCAGCTGTCTTTTACTTTACAGTTATGTATTAGATTCCCTGTTTTGCCCAAGTGTCTTGAAGTGTCACTTGCTTGTCATCACTTTGTGTGTATGTGTATAGCAGTGACTCACGATGTAAAGTCAGTCACTGCTCAAGTATGGAAGAACTTCACCCTATAAGTTATGTCTACCAACAATATAGAGTGTTCAATACAAAGTTAAAATCCTAAAACAAATACTCTTAAAATATTCCCAATAATGATCTGATCAATGCATGGATATAGGGGAGGTCCCATCGACTCCTCTATTCTATTCTATTCTATTCTATTCTACTCCAATTTTCCGACAACAATTTGGTAACTATTCACTTCACAAATCAACACCTACTGCGACAAGACTGAAGATGTTGTTTGGTCTGATTGAAAGCTGAAATTGTTTTTAGCTCTTTAAAATAACCATTCTGGACGATATATGTACCAGAGAGGTCAACATTACACAGATACTGTTAAAGACTTGATAACTTTCCAGTTTTTTCCACTTGCAAGGGTTCAACTGTTTTCAATAACGTGATCTGCTTTCAAAGTTACTTATGATATTCTCATGGCCTCAGACGAAGGACTGGTCTCTGTTGTGGTCTCTATTCTAGTCCTGTTAGATTTTAGTGCTGCATTATTGATCATAACATTCCATTACAGAGACTAGAACACATCAGTGGGATTAAAAGTAAAATAGTTTCAATCAAATTTATCAGACAGGTTTTACTTCGTTTATGTTGGTGATGACTCTTTAGCTTAGACTAAAGTTAAGCATGGAGTTCCACATGGTTTTGTCTTGGGACCTACACCTTTTAGGGAATGTTATCAGGAAACTTTCTATTAAAAATGTGTATATACAAAATCATTGATTATGTGAATGTTTTTAATTTTTGTGATGAGTCAAATGAATTATTTTAAGAACACATGTAGCCTCCTTCTTCAAAAATAATTCACAAACAGTGAAGTCATCCTGATATATTTTTAAGTCTTTCTGTGTAAAAACAAGGCTGAGATCATTAAAACGTCACATCTTGAGTGTAACTTCAGTCTCTACAGAGTAACAATGAGTTTGCAAAAATCTTAGGTGACCATATGTTACGTCAGTGTTGCTTGTCTTTAAGTGTTCATGCCCAGCCTTCTTCACAGCACATTCATGTCGGGAGCAGTGAGCAACGATGCATCTCTGCCAGTGTGTTTCTATTGAACTGAGAACTCCTTATCTACTTTTATGTACAACCCTAATACCACTGCTGCGTTGTTGTTCTGTTGTTCAATTCTATCACTTTGATTTCCAGTCACTTTGATATGAGCTTTTGTGCTTAACAAGTGGAATGACTGAAACAGCTTTCTGGATGATGACTTTGTGTGTAACTGTCTTGCTTTATGTTCTTCACTATTAAATATTTCAGTCATGTCTAATAACAGCTCATCTGCAGTTGGTCAAACCTTGCGAGCCTTAGATGATCGAGTCATTTTAGTGCAGGTTTTGATCGCTGTTTTCCTCTTAATCAACATCATGCTGCTCACAACCTTTTTCATGAAGGAAGTCTTCTACTTCACTGTGCGATACATTTTATTTGCCACCACGTTGATGTCCGACTGTTTGATCCTGGTTTTGACGAACATCCTGCTCCTTCACGACTATTTCCGTGTCAACATGCAAACTGGACTTTGCTGCGTTCTGTTCATTCTGTCCTTTGTGTACACGCTGGTCACGCCGTTCACTCTGACTGCCATGAGTCTGGAGCGCTTTGTGGCCATCTGCATGCCCCTCCGACACGCGGAGCTGTGCTCACCACGCAGCGCCTTGACATTCATCCTCGTCATTCATGGCCTCAGCTTTCTGCCCAGCATCGTCACTCTCTTCATCATCTTTGCATCAGCATCGCTGAGTTTCTACCAAAGAAACATCCTCTGCTCCTCTCAGGTCTTCATCCTCCATGGGTGGCAGGGTCAACTCATGGCAGCGGTGAATCAGCTCTACTTTTTAAGTATGTGCATCTCAATCGTGTATTGCTATGTTCAGATAATGAAAGTGGCTAAAACTGCATCTGGGGAGGATAAGAAGTCAGTGTGGAACGGCATCAAGACTGTGATCCTTCATGCTTTCCAGCTGCTGCTGTGCCTCATCCAACTGTGGTGCCCATTCATAGAAAACGCTGTGCTTCAAATGGGTGAAGAAGTGTTTAGAAATGTCAGGTACTTTAACTACATCATGTTTTATCTTGCTCCGAGATGTCTGAGTCCTCTGGTTTACGGCCTCAGAGATGAGAGCTTTTTTCTGGCTCTGAAACATTACGTTCTCCTCTGCTTCAGAGGAAAAAGATCTTTTCATTGAATGTTAGACTTTGCTTGAAAGGTTTCAGTACTTTGACTCACATGTTGAAAAAAACATCCTCTGGTCCTCTTTGTGTGCAGATGATAGCATGTTCTTAATTAGCTTTGTTGCCTGTAGATTCATGCAACTTGTAATAATCAATCTTCTGTATATATTAATGTAATATTTGTTATATATTGTTGTTAATAATTAAAAAGATGAATGTATTTAATTAGCATGATGGTGGTTTTGGTCACATCAGTCTTTGGTTATATGCAAATCGAACAAATGACATTATGATAATATGCTATTTTATATATACGATTTTAATGTTATTGTCAAATTATACGTAAGAATATACTGGATACTGCAGCCTGGCTCCACAACAGTGCAAACTACAACCTCAGATAAGAGCAAGAAGTCAAACCTCTCTGACAGCTGGAATCATTTTACAGTCAGAATGTAGCCTTTTTATTTGATGAAAACACACAATTTCTTTAAGACTTTCATCCAATTTGAAGTGATGAGTTGAAAGAATTTCCTCAATATGCAGTTTGAGAAGCCTCCCCACCTTCCCAAACAAACAGCTGCTGCAGGTTCATGGATTACAGTGTGGTTTTACTTTAAAATCAGAAACATTACACACAACGATGTCAGTAAAAACAGAAAAATGGTCACATCCTACATAAAATGTGCAGATAAAACATATCCTCTCGACTAAAGATACAAACCCCTACATGTTACCTCCCCAGACTTTAATGAAGAGGTTTCCCATCAAACAAGCAGTGAAAACTCCCTGAAAATAGAAAAGAATAAAAACTGTTAATTTATACCTAATATATTTTCTGCTTCTGCAATAAATTCTGATTGAATAGGTCTTTGTAGAAAATTTGCAGCTTTCTGGTATTTTCTGAATGATATAAAAAGTAAAAATAGTTTTTGTTTTATCTTTGACTCTGGATACATGACGCTGATATGGGATGTGGAAATCAGAAATGTTTTGATTACTAAAGTACTCAGAGAAATCAGAATGTGGGCCTCTTGGGTGTAAGATATTATTAAACTGCAATATTTCAAATAGTCTCATCTAATCACAATATGTCAATTCAAAGATTTTTGTTTTAGTTATGTTTTAGTTATGTTTTGAGTTATTGTCTTTTAATTTGACTTGATGGACAATTAGCTTTAGTTGACTAAAATCTCAATTCCAAAATGTTGCAACAGTACATTAAAGTTTTAATAGATTATCAGTTAAATAATACAACACATAATGCAATGTTTTGTTTCTTATGAATATATCTGCTTTATTCATAGAAAACTCTTGTTAAAAATGCTAATAAAACTCAAAGATACTCTTTATTTGTTTCATCTGCAGTGTGAAAACACAGAACATAGTGTAATCTGACACATGATTCAACAACACATAATATACAGCAGACCTCGATCTTACAGATCAAATAAAGCTACACATACAGTATATATAAATATGCAGAAATGAATAGTTTCAAGGTTTGAATTGAGTTTCAAATCAATATTTTTTTCTTTGTAAAATGCAAATATATAAATATATTAAAAGCACAAAACAGTAAACAAACCAACATTATGAAAACATCTTCGGGTTCAGGAATAAATATGACTTCCGCTTCTGTGTTTCCCAGTGTCTCAGTCTTCTCTGAGATAAGCCTCATGGATCTCGTGCTCTTCACCGTTTTCTCTGAAAGCGGTATATTCCGCCATCCTCTGGATCTCTTCAACCTTTGTCTCCGCTAGCTTCTTGTCTGCATCGGCTGAGAGTTTCCGAGCTTCTTCCAGCTGAGACTGGGCCCTCTGGATGTTGGTCCTCATTGAGATGGACGCCTGCTGAGCTCCTGCACACAGACACACATTGTGTTTGTTCAGCAAACTCAGGAGCCATTGAAGGGCTCGGCTCTTTGTCAAGTCTGAAGAATTCAGGCACGCTTGTCTCACCTGAATTTTCTGCCGACTCAACTGCCATTTTACAGAGGTTGAGAGCAGAGATCCAGGAGGTTTCATAACGTTTGCAGTCATCGAGCCTGTTAATGGCCTATTGGAGCAAACAAACTGATTAAAACCTGTCTCTTGTTGCTCCTGCATACAGATACTTTTTGCACACACAGCATAATGACACTCATGTGGTTTGTGGAAGACAGACACTGACCTCTGCCCTCCAGCCATGGACCACCTGCAGGAGCATGTCCTCCTCTGCAGCAGTCAGTTTTCCCAGGGAGGATAAATATCGTCTCTGGAAAGCAATGCGTGAGTGCACAGCCTGTCAGCAGAGAGAGAGAGAGAGAGAGAGAGAGAGAGAGACACACAGTCAGTCACAAGACCACTGCAGAAAATCCTCTCCAGGTCTTGGTGTTGTAACATTCAGAAGGTGATTCAATGTTGTTCCAAGTCTTACCTTTGAGTAGCTGGCCAGAGCCTCAGTGAGAGCCAAGGTGGTCTGGGAGAGGAAAGTACTTGAGCTGTCTGTAACCACTGAGGCAGCTCTTCTGATCAGAGAGTCCTGAGAGAGGTTTTCTACCTGCTGCAACCAACATTTACAACATGCTTCACTCTTCTATCTTTCAGCTTCTGTTTCACACAATGTGCTGTTACCTACCGGTGTAACAAGGACCTGAAGGAGTCCTTCAGCATCACTTGACAGAGCTGGTCTCACAGGTGAAGGCTTTGTCTTGTAGTCTCCAAGTGTCCCGCTATCAGAGGAGCTGCAGAAAACAACATGAGTTTTGTTTGAATGGTTTTGATTGAAGTCAACAGCTGAGTGTCAAGTTTAAATCATTATTGAAAACTCACCTGACAAAACGAATGCAGGCGGCTCTGGTCCTAAATACATTCAGAGAAAAGTCAGTGGGACTTCTCAGAAGTCCTCCTGCAGCTCGGCCTGCACACGCTGAACACTGACGGATGGTCTGCATCTTCTGAACTGTTCAAACTACAACGCTCAAAGCACAGGTTTGATCAAACTGGAACTTGTAGAAATGAAATCTATCTGCTGAAGCTTTGTAAACCCAAAGAAATAGTTGTCTGCAGCTGGGTGAATGGAGTGTGCCTTACCAAGGGGCGTTTATATGGCTGGGCCACTGTCACTCTACGTCAGAGACATTGATCTGTTGACATGACATGTGTCGCTGGGTTATCTGCACACCTCACAGATACGTGCGTTCAGGTCACAAAGCTCAACATGCGGGTTGTTTGTACACCAGAAGAGGAGGAAGTTTTGCAAAGAAAATCCAAAACAAAGCAGAGAAAAGCTAAAATCACCAACAGTAAAAAATTACACTTTCTGTGTGTTGGGGTTTATATTTGGTCATTAGCATAACATATACTGCAAGTAATTAATAGCTGAAAGTAATAAATCACTGGAAGTATTTTTTATAAAGAATTGAAGTTATTAATTGAAGTAAACTGTGGTTCACTCATCAACAACTCTGTAAGTGAATAATTAC
>OMNM01009711.1:6727-22261 GCA_900302745.1 Parablennius parvicornis | reverse complement strand
CACACACACACACACACACACACACACACACACACACACACACACACACACACACACACACACACACACACACACACACACACACACACACACACACACACACTGTATGCATGCATTCATTCCAATACTTCTCTATGTGTTGTCATGGCAACCACGTTAATCCTAAACCAACAATCATGCAGTTGTTGCATCAGGCTATCCAATCAGTAGAGGCAGGGGAACGAGAGGAACAGCAGTTATTATTGTTTTAATGCTTGTTTAATTTTCAAACGTCAGAAGTTTGTTTTCGCAGTCCACACATGGCGAGTGTGGATGCTGCAGTACGTCATCTCCATCATAGGCATGTCAGTATTCGCTTTCATTTGAATTCTGATGCTGTCTCTACTCCCTCCGCAGCTTCTATACATCAGTTTTTCTTTCTTTTTTTTCTTTTACAGTTATGCAACAATCTGTAAATTCTTTTTTTTAATATTCCATAAGTCATTTAATTTCCAGAGATAAGCAGTGATGTTATCTGAGACATTTGATGTCAGCCATATCCGGGAGTTGTATTAACAGAAGGTGTTACACCGAATTTAAATCTTTTTCAAGTTAACTCACAGAGATTAAGAAGCTCGAAAACTCTACTTTTTTTTTTTTCTTTTTTTAAACTTTCAAAACATGTCAATTTTCCATGCAGGTAGAGAGCCAAACCATCTGCTTTATTTCAGCATATACATACTTCAGCTTAGATTTATACATCATAGAATTATTCATTGTAATTCAGTGTGTAATAATCACTTTGGAAAATAAATTGGTTTCTACTGTACTATCATAGTGCTATTTTACTGCAACCAATTGTTTATCTACAGTTTGGAAGTGGATGCATTTGTGTACAATATGTAATTAAAAGAAAATAGAAGAATAACGATTTTCAGCCTTATGTGTAATGGTAGGATCAATATATGGACGTGTGCTGACACTCCTCTTTATGATAGTGGGATCCAAGCCTAATCTTGTCTGGGATGTGTCTGGGTCCCACCATTCAGGCAACACCAGGAACATCAAGACTAATATTAGAGGAAACTGATAAACAACTTATTCAAATTGAGGATTTTTTTTTTTTTACTTCATCTCTGGAGTTGTTCTTTCCGTGTAGTTATAATAACTCCCTATTTTTTAGTGTCTTGATTTAGTGTTCAAGACATTTCCTTTGTGACATATCTTCCAAACCAGACAGTATCTGTTGAAGACCTTCATCCCAGTTAAAGATGGTTAAATCCATTTGTAAATGGAGTGAAAGGCAGAGGGATACATTGAATGTTTTGGTAAAAATTGACCTTTTTACGTAGTTTCAGTTGAAGGACGTTTGCAGGAATTATGATGCCTGTTCAATACCATAGTGATCAATGAAACATATTCATCTCACAGCTGATAAGGATGGAAAAATCCTGGGTGACAGCTTTAAAAATGTTAAAAGTCATGCAAAATCATTCCAGTAGCCTATTTTAACAGCTTAACAGGAGATTGTACAAATATCAGTATGAAAAACGTAACAAAGAAATACCCATTACTTGAGCTGATTTCCAACTGAAAGCTTTGGAAATCACTAAAGAGCTGAACATACCCACAACTGAGTTCAAAGTCTGTGTTCGATTGATGCTGTGAAATGGACTGCGCCTGCGTTCGCAGGACTTCTTTCCCGGCACTTCCCCTAAGACTTCAGAGAGAAGCCACTGATTCTGATAGAAAGCTGATTCTCTTTGAGATGGTAAACCTGAATTAGAAAGACTTGCAGGCCATGGTTTGTCATGTTTGCTGCATTTATTTAAATAACTTAGTTGAAAATGAAGTTGTTATAAATCAAGCAACATTTATTTTAAATACTTTAATGCATTTCTTATTTAGGTATCATAATGTGGATTATTCTGGCAGTTTTAGGGTTTCCTATAGCTCCCAAAGTTAAAGTTGGGGGCTCAAAAACTCACTTAAACACCTGGTTATTGTCTTTCCGGTCATACTGGAATAAAGCATTTTTTACTGAATTCAGCCTTCAAGCTCATGCCCTGCACTTTTACCACATTAACAATAACTGATTTTGCTTGAATGTTTCCAAAGCCGGCAATGTTTAAGAGAAATCATTCACTTGCTGAGGGCAAATTCACTGACAGGTTGAACATCGTAGTTGTGCTTTTACCACACTGTGCCTCTGTTGAAGGTTGTCATGGAGTTTGTTATCAATTCTTGTGAAAAATTACCCTAAATATGTTTTAATCCTTTTTGTTTTACAAGTACAAAAGCTCTTTCGTCCTCTACTGTTTTGTGACCAGGTCAATCAAGTGTCTGAGAAGCCTTTGCGGGCTGTTAAAGTAACAACAGTGCGCAATTTAAATGACTGCGTCTGACTGTATGCCAAACACATCTTTTTATTTGTGAGGGGTGTCTGGCCAACTAAGGAAAGCATAGTGTGACTGTTAAAGCGGGACACATACATCAGAATGAAAAATGTCAAAAAGAACAGTTGATTGTTCCAATAGAAATAAGTTTTGGTTATTTTTGCTGTCAGACTAAGTCTCCAGGAAATTAATGGAAGTCAATGCAATGGGTTTCTGTGCTGACAGAAACATGGCCAAGAGTGAAAGAAGAAGAGATTTCAGCTCTCTTGTTAAAAAGTGATTTTTTTTTTTTTTTTTTAATTTTTTAAACTACCTTAGAAGACAAACCCACTTTCAGTGCTCTTTCATTCCAGTGTTTGCATTACAGTTTGATGCCTGGGTGTAAAGTAACAGCACTTGTTCATATTGATATGAGAGAAAAGCGCAATTTTCACCCTCACACATCACTGCCTCAAAATAACATGGAAAGAAATGTCACAGAGAAGATTAGCAGAGTCTTTTTTACGAAATTACACATAATTATTATATTCTAAAATAGTACATGTTTGTGAAGATTTGATTATCAAGTGAGCTTTGAATGGGAAATCTTTTCTAGCTTGGCATGGGGCAAAACATTAGAGACGATACAGGTACACCGTCTTCTTAGCTTCGTTCAGCAGGAACAATAAGTCATCCCAATACCACTGTCCTCTTTGTTTAAGGTAGGAAAATTGTGCGCTGCAAAGTGATCACTGCAAAGACAGATGTGACTTCTAATCCTCAGCCCACCACCATTATCACTTTTCATGAAATGAATTCACTTTATGCTGTTATTTTGAGTTTATTCAAATTAGATGGACAGGCTGTTTTGTTAGACTTCAGCATCCTGTTTGAAACAGTGAAGCACAACTACATGAAAATGCAGTTGTAATAAGTGTAGCAACTCGTGAGCTTGCTGTAAGATGAAGACCCATTACTGCTAGCACTAGCTAGCTTTGTACAATGAGCATGGCCACTGAGTCTAAATGTGCAGGTTTATAATTTGTTGCATTGAACCAGCCTCAAAAATGTTATATCAATTTTATTGCTTCAAAATTACATCCTGCATACATCATGTCATGTTAGTATTAAAGTAGGCCTTTTCTTCTTCGATTTCTTATTTAGATAACTTTGAGATGTGTGTAATGTTTTTATAAACAAGTCACTAAACTTGCTTGGCACTGACTTGTAATGTTTTGTCACTATAGGATTGCCTTTACATACAGGCAGTTAGTTGCTTCCTAGCAGCCTAACATGAAGAGCTTAGCATAACGAAACAGGATGAACCATATTTGCTAACTTCCAAATCTCTTTCAAACTGTCAATATGATAATGACAGCGACAAATCCAAGTCTGTTTCAGTCTCTTCATAGTCAGGAAGATTTAATTGTTCGTGAATTAATGATGAATGTCCGGTCAGCTGGCCACATGGGTGGAGTCAGGGAGCGCCGGATCCAAAGAGTTCGAAACGTCTTGGCTGCATGCTCGATGATTCTACCATCTGACTTGACACCACAACTCTGAGGACATTTATCTATGACACAATGGCCAAAGCAGCCCTTTAAGTGTTGAACATCTTCATGATCCTACAGAATCTGGATCCAGAACCTCTCACTCCCAGCCATGTTGGAACCATCAAATCATATAGTATACTGCCCCCACCTGGACAGTTTTACAAAGAAGACATCTATCTGCACAAAGGATGAGAGGAGTGCAGTTCCTCGCCAATGAATTCAGGCAAAGGTGGAAATGAGAACACTTGTTAAACCTTCAGCAGTGTCCGAAATGGCAAGAAAAAGAAAATTCACAAGTGAATGACATTCTGATCCGACAGGATGCACAAAGAAATCAGTGGAAGCTCGGCAGAGATGTCGAAGCACAACCTTGTGCTGATTGCAAGATGTAAATTTTAAAACTAATTGTTGTTTGTAACTCAACCTTTGAGAAGAAGAAAAACTGCTTTCCAATGCAGTGCACCTGGAAAGACCCTTTCACAAGGTAGTTACCGAACTAGAAACGGAATAAATCTCACACACAGCTTACATCAACCAAGACATCTAATAACTTCTTTACATAGTTGATCATTATTTAATGTTATTGTTTCATGGAAAATTTCACAATTGAGCGATTCCGGTGGGAGTGTAATTATTAAGAATCTTGCTTTCAATAATAATTTTGATAGCTTGCTTGTTTAAGTGTTGGACATTAAATTTGATGTAGTTGATGGAAAGTGAGTGTAAATGATTTGGGTATAGTGAACTTGCATACGTTCTCAGTTCTCGTGACACAAAGACTGACTGCTGCTTCAGAGAAGAAAGGGGGAGACGTGCAATAAATGCCCATTTCAGCGACCTATACTGTGTCTGTGTTGCTGTGGAGCGAGCTACAATAAAAATGCAGACAATGTATTAAATGAGTCACAACTAAAACTGATCTGGCAACTGGTAAAACTGGTAAAATGTGTAAATGTGGCTAGTTGTTCACTTTACAATAGATTTTTTTGTGGAGAAATATCATACAATGCTATTTTGAACCTTCCCATATGTCTTTCCATCCTGTATTGTTTGCACATACAGCATATGTTTTTTTGTTTGTTTGTTTTTTATTTTCTGTATGCTTTGACAAGTGTCCTCAAAACATTTATTTTTAAAATCAACCCGGGCATCATTCAAGCTTTATCCCACAATTACAACATTGTTTCTCGTATTCACTGTAAAAACAGAAAAATAAAATGGATAATTTTTTAGATTTTATGTAGAAATGCATATGACCTCACCGCAGCAATGTTTTCAAGTCTTTGGGAAGTTGCGAGGCAACCAACGAAGATAACCTGTGTTTTGGCAATAAGTAGTTAGTCATGAAACATTAACCAAATATTTCTTGTTTTGTGAGGTTTTTTTTTATACTGTTTTTTTTTTTTTTTTTTTTTTTTTTTTTTTTTTTTTTGATAATGCATTCATTTCAAGAAAAACAACCAAAACAATGTCTTGTGGATTTTTCTCTTGGCATATCAGTGAAATCAAAAGAGACATTGTAGAAAATTGCAGTGTTCCTAATGATAAATCTCATTATGTGTTTGTTTATTTATAAGACAAAACGAAGCTTGCATACTAAAATATGACCCAAGTGGTCCTGCGTATTTTCTCATCTTGGATTTTCTAAAAGCAAAAACAAATTGGGGTTTAGATGAAACTGATCAGTTCATGCAGAAACAATGGAAATGTCTCACGTCATTTTTGGTGATTAATACTATACATAATAATAATGTTTGTATAATGTTTATAATGTAGTAAACATGCTATCATAGATAAAGGGCTAAACTGAAAACAGGCGAGTTTCTATTCATGTTTTCTTTTCATGTTTGTCACATGTGAGGTGGAACTGGAGCAAAGTCTGGGTAGCACAGAGGCTCTTGTGTTAATAAAGAGACAGGCCATATTACATTGTCTCTATCATTTTGTTATTGTTTTTCTCGTGTCCCAGTGGCCTGTTGATTCGAGTCAAGCGCTAAGTGGTTGTTAATGGCATGAACATGACTGTGTTTTTAAAATAGCAGACTGCCCATTAGACTGGTATTAACAAGGTAATGGCCTGTTACTAAACTGCTGAATGACATTGTTGCTGCCACCAAGCTGAGCTGATGCTCACTGTGCACACGGTTACACACACACACACACACACACACACACACCCATCACATTCGCTCCATTCACAAGTAAATGCAAATGGTTTATCTACTTTGTATGTATGTGATAGACGAGTGAGAAAAACAAGACTACAGCATCAAAGTGATTTACAGCAACTTCGTGTTGGAAAAAGGAGAGAGAGATGAGACACAACAAAATAGGTTCAATCTAAGAGAATGGAAAGAAAAAAGACGGGCTGAAAGATATAGCTGGAAGGTGTGACGGTAGTTATTAAAGCTGGGATGCGCTATGGTTGTTTACCTCAGCCCGGCAGTATTGTTGTGACTTAGAAATTATTGATAGAAAGGAAGAGATGGAGCAATAAAGAAGCACACATCAGTTTCTGTCTGTACATCCGACTGTCTGTCTGCTTTTCGCGTCAAATTGACTTTAGTTACAGTTTGCAGGAATCCACAGTGGACTGAAGGATATATAAGAAGAAAGAGTGTCCTCCTTGTCCACAGTGCCTCAATGCCAGTGGAGGTGTTTATGTATTATATGTTGCCTTGTGTACATGTATCCATTTTTTTTTTTTTTTTTTGTGTTATGTTCAATTGTCCAAACAGGCAGCCATGTACAGTACACACAGATGAACACAAACACGCTGTGGGGCAGCGATAGGGCAGCACAGTAGGGGGTATATTCCTGGGAAATCATTTCTCCCGCGCTTTTCTTCCTATTTGTAACTTGTCCTTTCAAGCAAGACGGCCCTTAAAGTTCAGTGGCGCATTCTTCAAAAAAGGCTATTACTGGCCGCCTCTGATTCTGTATCATGCTGCGCACAGACCAGCCATCCCTCCTTTTTATGTTCCTCTCCTCCTGTCATCATTTTCTGAAGGCAAGAGAGGAGAAGTCAGGGTTTTAGAAAGGCCTGTGACCAATGCCTTCAAACCCTAAGCAGTCCCCGCCTCTGACTTTGCGCCAAACGTCCGTATCATATCGCTAAAAGGGCCTATTGCTTTTGATACTTGACAGAGCTGCCTCTTTGTCTCTCTCTTAGTGAATCTCTGCCTCGCCCTCTGTGCCAACTGTCCATCACACTTGTTCTCACTTAAAGGGCTTTCATAAAACAGTGTTTGACTGTAAGAGATACAGACTGTGTCCAAAAAAAAGCATGAAGGAAATCGTGATGCTGTTGTGGGCCCTGAAGATGACACAAAGGAGAAAGTCTCTCTTCAAGACAATGGATAGTGGTCCGGTTTAAAGCCACACCTTTTGACACTTCAGATTCAGTTTTTAATGATAGATAATAAAAATGATCAACATCATATTAATATTAGGTAGCTCAGTGTCGCACAGTTTTACCTCAAAAGTTCAAAGGCCCTTTTTGTGTGGGTCTTGCATGTTCACTGTGCGGCCGAATGTGTTTTCACCGTGTACTCGGGCTTCCTCCCACAAGCCTGCTCATTAGTTAGGTTAATTGGTGAGACTTTGTGAGTATGTGTTTGTCTCACTTTGTTAACCCACTCACAAAGTGGTGATTTATTTCAGGCACAGGCAGAAATCTCAGGCGGGATCAGGTGTTTGGACTCCTGCCTGCTTAAAACAGATTATTGTCTCCCCCACATGTATCATTTGAGAAACAAATTAATATCTTAAGCTATATAGCATCTAACAGTATATTAAAACTGAAAACACTTCAGTCATTAATACACACAAAGTGTATATTTAACATAGTTTTAATCGGATCAGTTTCGGTTGAAGAAGTGATTCATCTTATACTTTCAATATTGTTAGTTCGCTCCCCAATCTCAATCTGAAGTGTCGGACAATGCCGCAGATATTCAGACTGTTTTATTGAGACTGCTCAAGCTGTAAAATGTGCTGTATAAATAAAGTCCATCAAAACACAGGCGCCAACAACCCACCCCACAAAAAAGACCAAATGAAAAATGTCTCATTCAGGCATGGTTTGCACAGCTTAGTAGTCAAACAAGGGGGGTTAAATTGGTCCAGTGATGTAGAAGAGCACTCTATCCTCTGTATGTGTCACCTCAGTGTTATCACTGCTGCGTGTGATTATCAGCACAATAAAGTACACATTAGACCACGTCTCTCAGAGGTGACATAAACTAGAAATTTTCAGCCAGAGAGGGCACTGAAATACCACTCTGCACTTTAAAGCATCACTTCAAGCTTCAGTATCCTGCCAGAAATGTTAATAGTGTATAAAAGAGGAAAGTCATAGTATAGCCACTTCTAGTATTAATTTGTGACCAGGTCCAGAACTCATATTGGCCGCTGTCTGCTTTGTGGTCAATGATTACCAAAGACCTGCGTTTCACCACAGCCTCCCCATTAAGATAATTAGAAAACCCTTCAGATCAGGCGTGAATACTGATGGCTGGGTAGCACCTTGTTTAGGACAGAATGTTTCCCCTCCTTCCCGTACCTCCAAAGCTCATCTCCCTCCGTCATCGTGTCTCACTCTGTCACTCCCATCGTCTGTGACCTCCACTGTCATTACGGCTGCCCTTGAGGAGTCGAAATCTCTCCATTTCACAGGGACCAGCCATAAGGGGGCTTGATTGCGGCAAATTGATCCATAATCACACAGTGCTCAGAGCTTTTTATCCTGCCGCCTCTTCATCTCCACTTAAGAGGACCGCTGCTGGCGTATTTACATGCTGTCTTCTCAAGGATTTCCTTTGCACCCACCCTGCTTTCTGTCTCTTCTTCCTCTTTTCCCCTTTCTCTCTCATTTTGTCGTTATTTCTTTCTCTTTCTGCTTTTCATCCTTTTGTAACCCTTCCAATTTTCTTTTCTCTTTTTTTATGTCAGTCCCTCCTCTTCTTCTGTCTAGATGTGATGCCAGTTGAAGTGTCTTAACATGTCATTGAGCTGCCATTTAGCCCCTCTCTCTCTCTCTCTCTCTCTCTCTCTCTCTCTCTCTCTCTCTCTCTACCCTTCACCCCCTTTTGTGAATCCATACCAACATCCTACCTCGTCAGGATGAATAGTGCGTGCCTGACTGTTTTTCACGGTTGCATAACAAAACAAACAACTTCACGCGAACCTGATACAATTTCACCCGTCAACAGAAACACAGCGTCAAAAGTTATCCCCTGTAATTACATCTGATATATGCATGTCCCGCGTCCCATCGTACGGATGGCATGTGTGTTTGCAAACAGGCCGCAGCACATGAAAGGTCTGGTTTTGCACCGACCTCCCACAGTTCCACCGATAGCAATCGTGCGTCCTCTCTGCAGCGGGTGTCGTGTCGGAGCATCGAATGAGGAGCGATAGCGTGGCTCCGACAGAGAGATAAAACCGCACGGGGAGAGTAAGAAGGTCCTCGGTTGCACCACGGGGCAGGAGACAGATGGACAGAATAGCAAAAGATACACGTTTTCCCCCTGCTCAAACGCGTAAAGCTAATTAATGGAATCATTGATCACTTCTCCAACATCAAGCATGAGGTATGCCACTTTAAATATAAATTCTGATCCCGTTTACGCTCGCTGGTGCAAAATAACGACTTAAAATCACATTAGCGAGGGGAATTCAACCATAAACCTTTGAGGGAGCTATTTGATATCCACAATTTATGACTTTTTTATTGTCTTTAAATTTTATTTTTCTAGCGCAACCGCCAGGAAATGGCATCCGAGGAATAGCAGTTAGGGCTTTGTTAAATTGATTTCTATTTCATATTTATTTTATGGATGCGCTGAGGGATTGAGGGCTAACTTTTTTATGTGTTGTGGATGGAACAAATAAACAAGTTCATAAGGAAACTCCTGCAATAACTTTGATTTAATTGTGATCACATAAATTCTATCAGCATTTATTTTTCTGGCCATCTCGCTCCCACCCTCGAGGGTGTTGTCACTACAGTTAATTTCATTGCTTTTTTGCCGCTGACATGGACAGGCAAGCGCTGTACCCTGTGATCACACTTTACCCGCTGGAGTCAATATTTTCTCAAGATGTGTGTTGCTGGGTATTGTTTGGGGGACTTTTTGTCATTGCCTGGAATCTTGTTTTAGTTACAAACAAATCAGGCAATTTGCCACAACACGGATGGCTGCATCACCGGCACTTATCAGATAGGTGTAACGCATCAGAGGGGTCAGCGCCATGCAGGTCATGAGCCACATGTGACATTTCAGTGTAAATGGACCTCGTTTTCATACGTCGCTGTGTAAACGTTTAACTTTTGAGAAGCAAAAAAAAGTTTTTTTTCCCCATGTATTATTTGCATTTTTTTTTTTTGACTACTCTCATTTCCACCCACAGTCCAAAAAACATGTGTTTGAGGTATATTTAACTCTATATTTATGATAGTTGTGAATGTGTGTGTGCATTTCTGTGTTTGACCTGTGATGGGGTGGTGATCTCGCCACTCTGTATTGGATATAAAAGATGAATGGATGATGCTTGGAGTCTTTCTTATAATGAGTCAGTCGTGCATCATGGAGAAAAACGAAAGAAATTATGATTTTTGAAATAAGACACATTTTTATTCATCAGCTGGTGTCTCAGAGTTTAGAGCGAGAAGCTTGTGAGTGGAAGGTCAGGGGTTTGAATCCCGATCAACCTGGAATCCACGGAGCTCTGTGCCAAGTCATGCAGATCACAAGCTAGTGTGCTGATCCTGGATGGAAGCAGCTGTTAGTCAGAATCCCTATCATCATCATCGGTTTTTAAGCTAATTTTAGACTTGAATCTTTTTTCTGGTAACAAATCTAACATCTAATTAGTGTGGAAAACAACCAGCTGAGCCAACAGGAAGTTGAAAGACTTCCTCATTACTCCACATAGAGGTTGATTGAGGACAAACACGAGGCTTTGAATTAGACATGAACAGATCACACAAATATCAAAACTGACAGTCACATGGAACTTAAATGTGTCAATGCATTTTGAAGCACAGATCATTTTTTTTTCAAATGACTGCAACAAAATTGAAATAGAACGAAAGTGCTCAGTATTATGATTTTTTTTTTTTCTCCATCAAAACAGATCTCACCACACTTCTTCCATATCAAACCACACTAATTATTAAATGTTGTTACATCATTATGGCGAGGCAATTACAGAATTTAGCTGGAGGATTATTAAAACCTGACACCCAAGACAAGAGTTTATTAAAAGCATTAACATGAAAGCATAAAGCTGTGTTGTTCAGTCACCAAAAAAAAAAAAAGGAGAAAAAAAACTCTTTCCTTTATCGAAGGTGACTAAAATTTATTTGTCTACAACCATTATCAACAACCTCCATATGATATCTGCAGGGTAACGTGTAGTACGTGTCAAACACATTTTAACCCTAACCCCACAACAAAACTAGAAGAGCACTCCGAGCGCGCAGACCTCCGCCGAGCGCCTTAAGATGGCCGAATGTTTTGTATGTTTTCTTCTGCCAAATCCATGATCCAGATCCGATCCGGATGAAATCTTGTGCAATTGTAGAGGGTACTAATAGACATCATCCCATCCAAATATCAATGTAATCCAAGTTGATTACACAGATTTATGGCACTTTATATGATTCAAAAGGCATTTTCAATGTTAACATTTCCCAACTTCAAAGTGCCGCCAATTTTACAAGTCAATCAGATATGATCTCCGAGAGATATGATTTTATGAAAAGGGCAAAAAACAGGATCTTTGATATTTTTTTTGTATTTAGATGGTTATCCAGATCACTCTCAAAATGTAATGGAATCTAAGTTGGGTCAAGACACATCTTCTGAATTTTTTTTTTAAGGAAGATCCAAACAGGAGTTGCTGTATTCCTGCTAACAAACAGACACGACAAACAAACAAATAAACAGACAAACCCTGGCAAAAACATAACCTATTTGGCGGAGGTAATAACTTGTATTATGCATGTTTTTAGAAAAGTTACCCTGGCACCAAAGCTTTAAGACCATTGCTAGTTTGAAGTTTGTTGTGCCAAATTGGAGCCTCTTGTGTGTTGATTTTGGCCCACGCTCCTTATGTTTGCCCACCTTAGTGCTTAATTTTGTCCAAAAGATTTTGCCACTAAGTAAAATTGAGGCAGTCTTTGGAAGAAAAAACAAACTATCTCTCTGTAAACTGGGACACGGAAAAGAAGCCAGCAGCTGGACAGACGGGGAGGAGCTATGAGTGATATCTCTCCACTGTGCTGAGGTCTCCAGTTATTATCCACAAGACTCCCCGTGACCCCTGCTGTCACATGATAGATTTCCCACTTTGACCCACAGCCACGAAAAGAGCCATTCACGTGACGTCCAGGCAGAGATGAGGTATGAGCGCTACTTGTTGTGAGGCCAAAAGAAAAAAAAAAGAAAAAAGAAAAAAAAAGCCCCAGCCGTGGAACAGGCAAATGTACTCGCACCCATTAATCACACATCAGTTGTGAGTCGAATGCACACAAATTTATATGTGCTAGATTTATGTGGCAGAAGCAATTTGACAAAAATCCATACAGGTCTTAGTAGTTGGAGCCAGGCTGTGATTAATGAGAACTACTTACATAAGAGAAAGTGAGCGGGTGAGAAGAAAAGGGAGAGACAGAGCTGGAGGAGGCAGAGAAATGACAAATAGATGGCAGGAGACTGTGGGGGAAAGGGATTGAGAAAAAGGTGACTACTTGATTGACTATCCAACACCCAACGCCCCCTGACGCCTTACATCCAGACTTTCTGTTCTAAGAGAGAAAAAAAAAAAAAAAAAAGGTGAGCTTTGACAAATGATGAATACATTTATTTATTCCAGCCCAAGTCTCACTTGGAAATTTTGCTTACTTCTGAAAGTTTGTGAAACAGAAAAAAAAAAAAAAAAAGAACTCAACAAAAGCTCCCGATTTTTGGCACTTTTTGGGACATTGAACATGTTTGTTCAAATGCTCCACTGTAACTCGCAGGAGCGCGTTCACTTTAGCCTTTGACATGGCATGGTGCCGCTTCACATTCTTAGCCGGAGGCAGTTTTATCAAAAACCCTTAAGCATTATGAGATTACAGATATTTGGAAAAAAATGACAGCCAGGAATGCTCCAAAAGTGAAATATTGAGTTGCAAATGTGAAGAGTGACAAATACCTTTTGAGACATTTGATTCTTCGAGAAAAACCCCAAAGAAAACTCTCATCTTTTCTACTTTTCAAATGAAAATGCATATATATATATATATATATTTTTTTTTTTTTAATTTGTGTTCCAGAAAAGTTTCATGTTTGCAACAACGGCATTTTTAAAACTGTTTACGCGGATATGTAAGAAATGCTGAAAATGATGTATTTCCTTGTTCTTGTTCTGGTATTTTTTTTTTTCTCTTCTTCTACAGAGAATATGGACGGGGATTCATGGCCGATATTGTTGTTATTGTCCATCTATTCATGCATGTGAACTATTTGCTCCAGATATGGTGTGCTTGGACAATGGAAGCGTTTTTGAGAAACCAACGCTTTGTGAGAAGAGTTTACTTTGAAAAGAATAATGAATTATCAAATACAGACTATAGATTGTAATTCATTTTAGTCTTTCATTTCATGCTGTTCTAACAATGTGCATTTAAATTGCATGGATATTGGCCTCTTCTTTTTCTTTGTTCAGCGGTATTTTGTTTCTTATTGTTAAATAAATAGCAATCGATGCGTACAAGAACTGACAAAATGAAGCACCAAAGAACAATTAAGTTTTTATATCACCTCATATTAGCAAGTGCCTTTATTACTTTAAGTGTGTATTGTTCGAAAAATAAAATTAAAAAAGCTTTTACCTTGAATGCTTCGTGCAAGTTTTATTCAGAAACAAAGATTTTCATAATAGAACATCAAAACAGTATGCTGGTTGGAAGTTTTCACCTTGGAGTGCATGGCGACTCTTTATATACAGCCTTCAACTTTATTTATTAATTTTTTTTTTTGCATATTTTATCATTTAAATCACTCCATCGTGCTCATAATGTTGTTTTAAATAGAAATAAATATATTTTCTCTGTTCAACAGTATTTTTGCTTCATTGAAAAGATAAACCACTGGATGATTAACACCTTTCAACATTTTAGATGTGCATTAGATAAGATGTCTATTCCTTGCAGTCAGCGTTAATAGAAGTTATTGCACGCCCTACTTTGGCTACAATTGCTCCAGCGATCGTTTAAAACATCTATATGTACTGCAAGACCGAGAGTGACAAATAAAATCCTGGTTGGGTGTTCTCAAGAAAAACCAAAGAATTAACCTCAGTGAGAGAGGCTGTGATGTATATGTAGTCAAAATGATCCTGGCCGATATAGTCATAAAGCTGATAGAAGCCAGAGGTTAGCAGTAAAATCAATAACCTAAAGCCAGAGATGTCAGAATCTACCTGAAACCTCCAGAAATTTGATGCCTCTGAAACCCTGTGTGGGCACATGGGCATCGTAAATACTCTGACTTCTCAAGGAGGCAACTCTCTAACAGCCTAACGCATTAAGAGACGTTAGGAAAATCTTCTGATGATAAAAGGAAGATAGTTAAACGTGGAAGATTTCACAATAAAAAGACATTTCTTTGTATTTTTTTTTTTTTTTTTTGTATTGTTGCTTTTCTTGGTCTAAAATGTGATTTTACATTTAAAACATGATCTGAACCAGTCATTGATATACATTTTGCTGCCCACTCACGTGGGCAAAAGGCCACCAATTCACACTTGTGACGAGGATCATCTTTGACATATGAATCATGGCGCGATATCATGCGCAAGTATACCGGGTGGGAATGTTTTGCGGCTTACACTTTGCCAGCGCGAGTCATATCTCATCTTTGCCCTTTTCCACATGCACAGCCCTGCATTTATATTCTAAATTCATATGTTGCCGCCATGTACGGCCATGCCGGCGCTGCAGTGAAGAGATTATACTGCTGCTAACGTGGCAACAAGTGCAGTACCTGTGTAAACCTCTCCAGGAATCTGACAATCCAAATGCTCCAGTCAAAATGGGGGGCCGATTGATGAATTCCACATTTGGTTTTGCTCTTCGTCTCTTTCTTTTGTTTGCCCTCTGCCTATTCTTTTATTCCGCTCTTTTTTCCGTGGGCTTCTCATGCATTTCGTGCACATGCTCTAATTTTCTCAATCGGAAAAGCCAGAGGGAAAGAGCGAGAGAGAAAGAGAGAGAGAGAGAGAGAGAGAGCAGAGAAAAGCATGTGATGGGAGAGTTGGTTTTTGCTCCTCGCCTCATGCTGTTAACATGCGCAGGGTACCAGGCATGAAAATGCAATGGAATTCTTTTTTTTTTCTTTTTTTTTTTTTCTGAGAGAATGATCTTAGTGATCTCATTATTTCCCATGTGGTTAAATGTATAATGTTCTGAGCAGCTGTGTGAGAGGGCCAGAACACACATATGTGAGTGCACTCTCACTGTGTGTCTTCAGAGCCCTGTAGCTCAAGAATGAACCCTCTCTGAAGATGTTACCGCCGTCTCTCGCTGTAGTTGAGGTTTTTTTTTTTTTTTTTTTTTCTCCTTCCCAAGCCGC
>OMNM01009709.1:16924-27122 GCA_900302745.1 Parablennius parvicornis | reverse complement strand
GGGGGGGGGGGGGGGACTGCAGGAGTAACAACAACAACAAACTAACTTCAGTCAGTAGCAACTATTCTGAACTTCATACCTTTTACCTGCAATTCATGTCTGTTGTTGACATTTTCACTGGAAATGCTTCACAGACCGAAACATGACAGGACTAAAGCTGAGGGTCATTTCAGCTTCATTCAAACTAACATTCTCAAGATGGTCTTAAAATAAGCCAAAATTGTTGCAAGGTTGGCCTGGAACAGGCTTCCACTCACCAATAGATGGCTCCAATGATAGGAGACATTGCGTTCTTGCTTTGTTTCCCAAGTCTACTGCCTATGGCAAGCTTCTTGCCATAGAGAACGTGGAGATGTGCCAAGCTTGAACCCGTGTGGTAAGAGTTTGACATGACTGGAGTAACTACCAGTAATCAGGTGGTATCTCAAATGATTCCATATACATTTTGATCAAAAGAGGTTGGGGGTCTTAAGTTGGCTTACATTCAGCAGCATATATCCATCATTTAGATGTCATCATAGTTATTTGTTGGTTTTCTGTTGATTGTGTCAGGATATTATTATATGGTAAGTGGGAATGTTTTTCCAAGATATTGTAGCTTCAAGCTGCTTTGGTAATATTAACTTGTTTATATCACTTTCTAATCCCTTGAATAGCCAGTGCATGCGTGCGTGCGTGCGTGCGTGCGTGTGTGCGTGCGTGCGTGTTTGCGTGTTTGCGTGCATGTTCTTGCTTCCTCCTACACCTTTCAAGGTGGCACTGTGGTTATCCCACCAACTGTTGTTAATTGAAAAATAAAAAAATAAAACTTTATTTGCCATTTTAATTCCCACTGCTGAATCATGTATCAAAGGATATAATTCATTTTTAATTTTGCTTTGCAGCACTTTTCTCACAACACAACAGACGCAGCAGAGGCAGACAGGCTGAGAGCAAAACAAAAACACCAACAGCCGCTTGGGAGGTGAGAAGCAGTGCGGTGGAGAAGGAGGGAGGGGGCGGGATGGTCATAATGAGAAGTTTGCGTGTGTGTGCATGCACAGGTGCACATGTGTGTCTTTTGCCTTTTACATCATTGCACCACTGGCTGTTGTGATTGCCTGACCCAAGGTTTCAGCACATTACCACCTTAACAGCTTTGCGGCTGGATTTATTTGTTGGGAGCACACGCAGGGCACAAGCCCACGTCCGTGCAGCCACACTCACATGCATGTGTCGCTCACAGCTGTGCAGTGCTGTCTCTCTGTCAAATGTATGCAGGTTGAAAATGAATTTTTAAAATGTGATAAACAATCTCACCGGGGTTCATACTTTCTGGACAGAGACATTAAATGTTTTTCACAGGCAAACCACACACTGTCTGTTTAAGGCACCAAATAATTGAGGTTTTTCAATGTTATTTGCCGCTTTATGGTCACATTGATTTTCATCCAGATTCAAGCAAAATATTCAAAAGAGTTTGTGTTACAGAGTGTTGGGTTTAGACACAGACATGGTTTTTTTTGTCACTGCTTTGAGGCCTGGAAGCGGAAACATTGTTTATCTACTGCAAACAGTCATTGCAGCAACTAGCTATCAACAGTTTGGAATACCAGAGATTTGTTCTGTGTGCCATCTCATTTTCTGCCTTATGTGGGTTCACCCATGGAATTATTAGAATTCTTATTTATTTTTAAATAGTGAAATAGTGACCACCCAAATGCACTAAATGTTCATATAGGTCAGCTGTGGATTTGTCAGCTTTACAGTTCGTTCCCTGAATCTTATGAAGTCTAAGCCTATCCAAACAGTGATAAAGTGTATTTACCATTAGGGGTGTAAGAAATTACTGACGCTGAAATATCGCAGTATTTGACGTTACGGTACCATAAACCGGATAATCAGCCACTCGACACACGCTCTTCTTGTGTATCTCTCGCGAGGCAATGAGATCTCATAAATGTACAGTCTGTAGGCTTGTGTTTGCTCACGATAGTACGCTGGATGTATCACCAGTTCAAATTGAAGAAGGTGAGCTGTTGAAAGTAAACTACAAATGAAGGTCCGACTGGCAGTATTATTAAATATATACTGGTTGTGCAAACATTGTTTACTTTTCAACACCGAAGAGTTTTGCTATTATAAGTTTGATAAGTTTTTATTCTATAACTTAAATGGTGTTATTCCTTGTTATTCTCTGTGTGGAGCTATGCTACAAAATGCTCACATTGGGATTAGTTAAGCTATTCTAGTCTAGTCTAGTCTGTTCTAGCCTATTCTAAAAATCTGCAGTTTTTTTTCGGGGGGGGGAAATAGCAATATATTATCTTGCTAGTGGTAATTACATAAGGTGTGTGCTGTATTGTCACAGTCTCAGTATCCTCGACCATGAGGGCCCTTACCAGTGTAACTGTGCTGCTTGTTTCATGTGCAATGACACAACAATTATCGATCCTGTTTACATGCACACTATAGATTTTTGGTTATCAGATTATTCAAGTGATCATCTGAACATAATGTGATATGCTTTGTCAGATAGTGGCAGTTATTTTGTTATGCGAAATAGAATCAGCACACCTAGACTTGTCCACAATACCGTCATCTGTTTTTTTTTCTTTCTTTTTTTTTACATCTGTGCACGTGTAAAAGAGAAAGAGAGAGAGGGAGAGACAGAGATATATAGAGAGAGACAGAGAGAGAGAGAACACAGTAAATTACAACATGAGTGAAAGACAATAGACAGCAAACATAACAAACTGACATGAACATTAAGGTGAATAAAGAACCACTGTTGAATATGAATTAATTTGATTTTAGATTTAATGAAAAACCTCAAAACAACTAAAAACAAAATGAAAATTCAGTTGTATGCCTCTTTGCAGGTAAGTACTCCAAAAGAAAAGTGATAAAGGACTGAAGCATGTAAACAAAGGTTTTTCGAATAGAAGATTTTTTGAAATGCTTGTAAACACATCAGATATGTCATTACTCCCAGTTAAAGGATTTTTATTAACGTGTAAACATACACATTTTTGTTGTTTTTTTGGATTTGATGCAAATTGTGTCACTTCAGAAAAAGATTGTGTGGACAATTTAAAAACTTTCTGCTCAGTTTGCTTTCTGTTTGCTCATAGTATGTGTGTGTTTTTGTCAAGTCGGTGTACAAATACCTGGGCTGAACTAGAGTGAATCTACACAAAGTGATTAAAACCCATGCCTCAAATGCACATCTCTATGACAAATGTATTTTTCTGGTCTGTGTGTATTACCAAATGCCTATTTGAAACCTTTTGGCATCCACTCCCAAATCTCCGTCCAGTACCTTGAGATAAATCTTTTTAATCAAGATCAAAGTAAAAGCGTAACCATAGACTGTGTTTTTTCTGCAGCTCTAAATTTCAAATCAGCAGAATCAGCTTCACTCTTCACTGGCTGGATCCTCCGTTTTACTCCAATAACTTTCTCTCTTTCATCTCTCTCTCGTTATGGCTTCAGTAGGGTGTTCACGTTGATGCAGTGGTCAGCTGCTGTGGGATTCTTTTTGTCTTCTTTCTTTCTTTCTTTCTCTCGGTCTCTCTCAATTGCACGCAAACAGACACGCGCTCTGGCAGATATGATGTAAACAGCTGTGGTTGGCAGTTGGGTAGTGAAATCAGTGAGTCCCCAGTGTGACCTCATTTCATCCTTCTGTTCGTTTTGTGTTTCTTTGTATTTCTCGAACGCAGTTTTGCTCCTCTGCTCCTGCCTCTTGGTCACCGTTCTGTCGCTGACGCTTTCCAGAGAGACACAGGAAGAGAAGTGTTCCCCACGGAACAAGGCTATAGGCACATTTCTATACCTTAGCTTTTGTCACAACACCTTAGCGTGCTCTGTGTTTAAGTGTGAGTTGCTGCAGGGTGAATGAGAAGGTGCTTTAAAAATACACCAAAAAAAAAAAAACCCAACAATTCTATGACATAGTGTGAACTCAAAAATAAATTTACCCTTGAAGCAAATTTCTACTGCTTGTCAATTATAGAAACACGGCCACTTGACTGATAGTGCTGTTTGTGTTTGAACATTTATGTAAAGTTTTCACCTGTGCGTAATGCATTTTCAGGTCTAATCCTTTTCTTTTGCTGTATTGACTTTGTTTCCCATTTTACAACCAATAAAACTCATCTCACATTCTGTCTTGTGCAGTTACAGGCAACAAGTCCTCATTTCAAAATGCAGTGGTGCACAAAATATAGATATTTTTCACTGCTGACATTTTGGATTGGTGTTGTAGGAGCAGGTGATAACATTAAACTCACCGCATCCAATTTAGATGAGCTACTTGCAGGGTGCTGGTATTGTGCGCACTGCCTCTCTGTCATTGCTCAGAGGGGTATTTGATGGATCTGAACCATGTCTCTTGAAATGTGTTTGACGTGTGCTTTTCCTGCTATGCCAAGTGAAAAAAAGCCATCGAAAGGTACTCATTATGCAACTGAATGGCCCCTGCAGGCGTCATAAAGAACATTATGATGTTAATATTGCTGATTGGATTTAGTTATTATCACATAACCAAAACAACAGTGACCTTGTCTGCAATTGCTTGACATACAGTGACATCCTCACAGGACTGCTGGCTCGTTCAACCAAAACATTTAGCTTGATTAATGGATTATTTGCATGGATTTCATTATTTTGTGATTTCTCTAAAATATTAATGTTATTCGTCACCTGTTACATTGCAGTAAAAGTTTGACATTTTACATCCATTTGCGGTAAGCTCTTGGCCTGATTTTTAACTAGACTGGCAATAAGTGGTATAAAAGCCAATCTCATTCAATTGCATTTGCGATAAAAGCTCGATTTTATCCAGGAAGGTCAAAGTAAATGGTCAAGCGACCAGAGTTTTATTGTCTTGTTTCAGAATCCTTCGGCGGGACAGATGTGGGCAAACAGCTGTCTTGTTGATTGGGGACATACGCATGTTTCCTTGAGGAAACCTCAATTATAAAATGCTCAGCATTTATTCTGGCTGTGTGTCCTGCATGTGGTGACGTCGGCCAGGCAGATTTTAAAAAATATATCTCCAAAAACAGGACTTTGCCTCAGGTAATATCATTTACATATTTGCTTGATTCCGTGAATAAAAAAGAGCTCAGTGGTGCCAGCATTTATTGTGTTACTGGTGGCTTAGTGCAGTTTCATATTAATGAGTACGGATGTTTGCTGCTATCATCTTCCTCCTCCTCTTCCCCTTCCTCCTCCTTATTGTGCTCTGGAGGGAGGAAAAATTTGGTCAAGACAGGATTTTAAAGCAGCCCCCACGGGCTGACTCTTAACACCCGATAGGCTGGCCGGTCACACCCAGCACTCTCTCTCTCTTTCTCTCTTTCTCTCTCTGTGTCTCTCCCCCCCCTCCTCACACACACAAGTTCCTCTGTACTAGAATTAGCCATTGGCTGCACTCCAGTCAGATCCGCTCAATATTTCACCCTTCCAAAAACCAGCCTCTCTCTTCTCATTGTTCTCCAGAGGCCACGCATTGCCAGAGTCACAGTTGTGTCACAGCAATCAATCAGCCATCAATGTGAAACGGCTATACCGACGCAGAGAAAACACCATGCAGCCGCACTGTAATTTTTACCCAAATCCCCTCCAGTTCCGTCACTTGACATCTGTCCTTTGGCATCTCCATCCCGCCACCTGACCTCCGTCCTGTGCTCCCTGCTTTCTCTATCCCTCTCTGCCCGTCTGCCTCTATTCTGTCGCTTTCTCATGGTTGCAAACAGACTTTGTGCCCATTATCACCTCACCGTGGCTCAGTTACTGTTATTCATTACTCAGCTGGTGACCTTCTCACACATACGCAGATATTTCTCAATCCATGCCGTTATGTGGCTGAAAGTGTTGGGAAAGAACAAAACTACACAGTAATGTGATTACTTTTTAATTACAAGGACACTTAAGGGATTACAATTTGAAAATTGGTGCTCAAATTATAGTCATTAATCTCAGTAATGCTCAATTACTGTCGAAGCCTGTATAATAACAGTAATGTAGTGTAGTCATAATGGCTAACCAGCATATTGCTATGGGCTGACTGTCAACATTTAGGCCGAATGATCACAGAAAACATGCTTATGTGACGACATTTGTAACAATAGCCAACTTGCTTGTTTTCCCCAAAATCTGGGATCAGTCCTGCTGCCTAGCGCTAATGGAATAACTACGGATCAAGCAAACAACTAATAAAACTGCAAAACAACATTGAAATTACAATATTAAAATACAAAGCTCAGGTAGTCAAACTTCCAGGTTTTGTTTTGAATCAACAACAGTTTGTTCTTTGTCAACTATTCATGCGTGGAGAGTTTAAATGCTCACTGTTAAGCTCTATGCTCTATGCTATATACACAGATGGATACGAACCAAGCCTTCTAGGTTCATTATGTGCATAATTTAGTACATTACCAGGGAGTTTGTGAATGCATAGCAAACAGAGTAATGCCATTGAACTGTGGAGCAGTGACTGTTTGAATGTGTGTGTGGTCAGAAGCATGTGTGCATAACCTGGCCTGGGCATTAGGAGAAAGAACGTATTCTGAATTGGAAGATTTTGCTTGATTTATCACCGGAAAATACATAGGCGCTGATCTACTCAAGGTATGCCTATGAGAGCATATTTGACACCAGGAAACATGTTGTACCAACATAATGGACTGAGGATTGCATCTAAGAGCTGCACAAAATAACACACAATTTAGGATGTTTTTCCTCATGAATATTGAATATCATGTGTGTGTGTGTTTCAGATTGTGCAAAATGCTGGAAGGAGTTTATGCAAATCGATGCGATTTGCAAAGTCTAATAATATCTGCCTTGTTTGTGATTGCATCTGTTTTCAATGTGTTTGAAAACTAGGTGCAAATCAGTGCAGCAATGCTCCTGTTGAGGGTCTTTTCTTCAGCTAACTCGCCATGACTTTTGTATACAGACTTACTCATAGGATTTTCTGTGCTGTACCTTTCTTAGGTTTTGCAATCATTTATATATCACAACTGTTGTTGTTGTTTTCCCCGCACAGTCGACTTTGTGAGTAATCATCTCCCACATTGTGTTTTGTTTCTTTGTTTTTTGTTTTGTTTGCAAAGTTCTGATTCACCCGCTGTATTGGATGAATTCATCCACCAGCACGTTCAACTCCATAGTTTGACATTTTATTTTGTGCTTGTGAGGGCTCATAGCTCCATCCAGTCACTGTGTGGCAAACACAAGCAAATCGATCCCATGTAAACAAGTTTGAATGCATAAAAAAATCCTCAATTGGATATTGTTTGCATGGGATGTCTCTCATTATATTATTCTTAGTTGATCACTTGCAAAATGCATGTAAACAGAACACAATCTAGTTGCCTGAAAGTGCAACTTGACATGCTTCATACAGCATCTTAGTAAATCAGGCTCATAGCTGACATTTAGCTTAGCTGAGATCACAGAATGGAGTCAGGGTGAACAAGGCAGGTGCTTAAACCATTTGATCTCTTTCTATCGTTTACTTTCTGCCTGCAGTCTTTATCCATTGAAAATACATCACGTAGTCACATTGAATTATTAAAAAAGACAATGTATTTGAATAGATGATAACTATTTAATTCATCATCTTTTATAAACGTTTAATCAATTTGCACTATCTATAGATCCATCTACCATGCAATTTCAATATTCTCTGAGAAATCTTAAAAAAGTTGATGAATCCACATCATGATGTGAAGTGACATCATTATTACAATAATGATCACTGTCATCATCCATTTGACTTCTAATCAGTCTTACAGCTGTTAAATTTCCTTAATTGTTCATTCTTTCCATGCCCAGTTTCATCAATCCATTATTTATTCATCCTTTCATTCACGCTGCTCTTCTTAGTAGCTACCAGTTGAGGTTATATCAGATCTCTATCTCTATCATTTTAATTTATATATATCACAGCTTTGTACATTTTTAATTCTTATTCCTTTTAGTCCCAGTATCGTCGGTCCATATATGCATGAATTCATTCTCTCATTCATTCTGCTCTTCTCAATTCTTACCTGGAGTTGGTCATGTCTGTCTGTCCTCCTTGACTCTTCTCCAGCCCAAGCTTGGTGAAAATCCCCACCAGCACCATGATGGCCACGACTCCACAGATAATATAAACGATCATGTGGGTCCGATCGCGGTCTGGTTCCTCATGGACCTCGGTGACGGGCGCCACCGGTTTCCCCGTGTTTGCCCACACCGGCGTGTCATAGTTGGAACAAGAAGTCTGGTCCAGACTGTGGACTTTGAACTGGCAGCAGAATCGGTAGAAGCAGGAACCGCAACAGAACATGTAGATACCTGCGTTACAGTTGAAGGGCGGGTCCCACTGGCCCATGACATCGTAGTAGCCCCAGCAGCGGTTGCTGCCACTCAGAGTGGTTTGGTCCTCTGTTTCTGGTGTGGGTGTTGCCAGCGCCGCCTCTGGTATCACAGAAGACTCTGTCGTCTGGTTGTTGGAGGAAACCTGTGCCAAAACCAGACCCGATGGCCGAGAGTTCAGTCCACCCAGGGACGTCAACCCCAGGAGGAACGCCACTGAGAAGTTTACAAAACGTTTGTACATGGAGGTATCCATCTTGGGCTCCCAAGTTCTTGTGATATCTCAATGCTGATGTGTAATCGTTAATTACAGGCCCGACTCGAAGGTCCTAGGTTTCACAAACAAAGAAAAAAAAAGTTAAATATTTACAGTTTTAAACTAAACTCACAGTCATGGGTTACTAATCTAGACATCAGTAATTACTTGAGGAAAAAAACATTGCATCTGTAATTGCCTGTACTTTCATAAAAGGACATTCAATTACTGTTGTGGGAGTTATTATACACACAATTACAGAAACCCAGATTGTCTTTGAGGTACAGACCAATTGAGGGAAAGAAATCAATCTCCCATCTCAACATGCTTCTAATAGGAGTGAACGAGTCCCCTGTGAGCCCAGCGGACACTCCACAGTCCCTGGCAGTGTGTGTGGGGGGGTGTTTGTGCATATCTGCGTGTGTGTATGTGTAGGTGTGTGTATGTGTGTGTGTGTATGTGTGTGTGTGTGCGTGTGTGCGTGCGCCTGCATGCGTGTGCATGTGCACGCGTTTGTGCGTGAGAGAGAGAGAGAATTCCAAATTCAAGAAATGTCACCTTTCACAAAGCCATGTGTCATCAGCAGACAGCAGAGGCGGTTGTAGACAAATCCCAAATCCGCTGGCTTGGAGGCAATCCAGTTTAAGAGGGCGTGTTACCTACGAATGAACTTGCCTTTGGCATTTTCAGCAATAAGCTCCCCCGCTGAGTGGATGAATAATCCGTAAAAAGTGAGAACTCTGGGTTACTGATGGCGCGAGCAGGAAATGGAGGCAGATTCCTCTTTAAAACTCAGATAGTCTCGGCTTCCCACATGAAAGGCTTTTCACTCTGAAGATGGATTCATATTCCCACCATGGATAACAACTCTAAAGCTCAACACTTGAGTCAAATTAGTTTTGATGTCCAGGAAGAAACTGTGATCCAGGAAGCGTTGTTTTCCCACAGTGTCCTCTACTTCTCCCTCTCAGAGTCTAACTTGCGTCTATCATCCGCCTGCTCTCAGTGTCACTGTTCAAAGGAAGCTTTTTTATTCTTGTGGTGCCCATCTTTTCACTGCCACTTTGGTCCACTTGGAGAAAAGTTGCTCCCCCTTGGAGAAGGGTAGCCTCGGTCTTATAGCCGCTGTCTATGTGCTACAAAATGATCAGCTTTTATTTTGTGAAGAGCGCTGTTTCCTATTTTTAGCCAGAGACCCAACAGGTAACAGCAGCGGCTCAATATTCTTTACAACATCTCTCCAGGCGCTCGTCACTTTAGATCCTGTGGTGATTACAGTCCAAAAGTGTCCCTCCTGCTCCTGAGGCGTGTTTTGTCTCGCACATGCACGCCTATACTGTCACAAGCACACGCTGAAAGTAAAAAAAGAAAAATCCCCCTCTGGTCACAGCACACTGTCACTGTTATTCTGTGGCTTCTGAGCGGCACGCAAAAGTCCAGTGGCTCTTTGTGCTCAGCGTGCAGTGGAGCTCCTGTTGCTACTGCTCCGTGTGCGCTCCACTGAAACCCCTCCTCTCCCCGGGTCCCAGGGTCTCTAACAGACCCAGGACACCAGCTGGGTACTCTCTCAGCCTGCTCACTCCTGCC
>OMNM01009709.1:4137-16562 GCA_900302745.1 Parablennius parvicornis | reverse complement strand
CTCACCTTTCCCTTTCAGCCCCTAGTGGGGTTTTTGTTGTCGCTGAGGAAATATCAACGTGGGGTCAGAGAGCCTGTGGATTGCCCTCTGCACTTTCTGCAGCACACTTGTACAAGCCTCGCTGGAATAATGCTTCCCCAGACCGTTCGGACGACAGAGACAAGTGGAGATGCGACAGCCAAACGGCAGTGTGTCACCGAGGGCAGATCAAAAAATATCCTGTTTTCAAAAGAAGCCCCCTTTGGAAATACGGGACTGCGTGCAGCAGACGCTCTTTGTTGTTGTTTTTGTTGTTGGTTCAACTATTCAGTTGACAGTTTTCCAATTTTCCATATATACCAATGTTGTGTTTTCAAAATAGTTTTGATCTTTCTGTTTCTATCTTTTTTTTTTTGCTCCACTGAGCAAAAAAAAAAAAAAAAAACCAAAAGCAAAAAAATGGACAAAAATGTCAAAGCATTAATATGCAACAGTTTTTAGGTAACTGCTGCATATTATTTCCCAATTTTTCGTGCAATGGATTTTGCCGTCTATTCGGTCGATCCATGTCCGGCTGCAGCTTCTTTGAAAACAGGCATAATTTGATATATATGTATAGGAATTTTATATATATATCATATGTATGTGTTTTCACTGGTGATCTGCTTGTGGGATGCTCCAAACAGAGGTGTAAAGAGCAAGGCAAAGCAATAAAATGCTTTTTTTCTTTTATTCCATCTTCCCCATTTGTTGTTGCTTCTTCATCAGTCTGTATTCCCGTAATTTCCTCGTCGTCTCATTCTCCTCAGTGCGACTGTATCCCGTCCGCTGATGATGCCCGCACTGCTCCCGCTGTTGCTGCTGCTGTTCTCTTGCAGGACTGGATGACAATATCTCACACACTCCTCTCACTCCTCCCTCTCCCTAGTCACTCCTCCCTCTCTCTCTCTCTCTCTCTCTCTCTCTCTCTCTCTCTCTCCTCCCCTCCCTTTTGGTATCTCTCTCTCTGTCTCTCTCTCTCTCTGACACACACACGCTCAAGCATATCTTTTGTGCGCAAATGTGCACAGCTCTGGCTTGCTGACTCTCCCTTTCATACTCCTCCTCCCTCCCTCATTATGTGTCACTGACACTTTCTTCTCCCAGTTTTGTTCTGTGTTTTTGTTTGGCTCAAGATCATCAGGAGTCACTCCTTTTGTCAGAGTCCCTCCATCCCTGTCCTTTTCATTTTTATTAGTCTTTTGTCTCCATAACCTTTCCAATTTTTTTTGTTTATCCACCCAACCTCATACCATCCTTTTCTTGTATTGTTATTCAGCCTCTATCCCATCTCCAGCACTCCTTGATTCTCCACCTCTCTCTTTTCTGTGCTACTTTCTCTTCTTCAAAATCAGTCCAAAATATCAAGCAGGTGGTGCTGACAGTGCGGCAGGTTGTCGTGTGCGGGCGTGCTTGCGAGTCCGTGGATGATGCACGTCTGTGTGTGGAGTGTTTGTGCTGCCGCGTAATTACTGCGCTAATACCTCTGCGCATCTTTGTGCGTGTCTGGAACATGTGTGGCACTGCAGTCTATTAGGGCTGATTTAAGGGAAGAGAGTGAGCGATGAGCGGGGAGGGGGGGTGAGAGAGAGAGAGAGAGAGCGAGAGAGAGAGAAGAGGGAGACAGAAGGGAGAAGCAAGGGTGAGCTAAACGGAGAGGAAGAGGGAGGTAGGAAAACAGGGGGAGGAGAGAGACGAGCGGCTGCCAGAGAGAGAGGGAGATCTTGACAGAAAAAAGCAGGGGAGGGGAAAGGAGGGGAATTATCGCAAGAAAGGGAGGGGGATTAAGAAACACAGGGATAGCTCTGGGAATTGGAACTGACAGAGGGATAGCAGGAGAGAGTGGGGGAGAGATATAGATTGGGAAAGAGCACAGACAGGTAGGAAGGAAACAGTTTTCAGGGGAAGGTGACATTTTAGCCCTACAAAGAAAGAGAGAGGGAATATTTTTCATGGAAAAATGCAGAAAGTCCAGGCATGAGAAGACATTTCCCTGGATATATACAGTATATACTGAACACAGAGATGGAGAAGCAAATCATTATGAATTTTAAATAATCTCGGATATGATGTTGAATATGAACTAGATTCTGAAGGAGAGGAGAAAAGAAGCCAGTGCCTATGGGGCCAACTTCATAAAAGCTTAAAAGCTTTCCTTTAATTTCCCTGTCACCCTCTTTTTTTGCCTTCACTCCATTTTGCCTTCCCTCTTTCACACATTAACTACAGACTATTTGCTATTGTGCCTTGTTATCTTTTGTTTTTTTCCCGCAAGCCCTCGATTCGTCTTTGCTTGCTGTTTGTACTCCGTCCAACCCTCTCAGCCTAAATTCACTTAAAATCTCTGGCAAAGTGCATCAGGAGTTATGTCAGGGATAAACATTCACCCACACTCATACACACATACCGACACACACACACACACACACACACACACACACACAGCCGTGACTTCACATTACAGCTATGTGCAACAAATCAGCTAATCCTTCTTCCTCTTTCCTGCCTGGCATTAAAGTGTCCTCAGCACATTTTTCCCTCTAATTTAAAGCAGGTCATTAATTTAGAAGGAAATCAAAGTCAGTGCGAATGAAAGAGGGTCTGCCAACAGATATACAGGATGCGACTGGTGCTCAGGGGGTCAGCAAGACAAGGGGTTTACATGGTGTTAGCTGAAAGGCAAGACGGGACGGAAAGGGGGATGAAAGGAGAGGTGGAAGGATGGCCCGAGAGGAAAGATGGAGGGCTGATAGAAGAGACTAGCTGCGGAATCTTGAATCTTCTCTCCCGACCCAAAGTGCATCCTTAAAATGCATAATTACTGGATGAATTTACTGCAAGAATTCTTAAACATATTACTCAACATGCTGCAAATGGCACAGCCTAGTTCAAGAGTCCAAGTTGAATCTTTATTTTCCATCCATCCATTTACTGCTTTATTCAGAATGTGGTCGCAGAACACTGGAGCTAACAGGTAAAGACTTTGTACACTCTTTCCCACATACCAGTTATTGTGGCCAAACATCATGTCCCAGCTCATTCAGCAGAACCACATCAATTATCTGTTCAAGCAATGAGCATAATGATGTGATCATGACCAAAAAAGAAATGCCCCAAAGAGACATCTAAGGTTATTTTCACACATAAGTAAGTGTAGAAATCACAATAAAACCGTAAAACTATTAAATGTGTGATAAAGAACACATCATAAACACACAAATGTACAAAAAAAACAAAGTTTAAAGGTAAGAGAGTTTGGCTTCCTAATTGGGGGATACCGACATATCTGGCAACGCTGGTCTACCCGTGTAGATTCATTTTGAAGTGGTTGTTAAATATGAAGTGACAAAATCTAGACAAAATGACAAGAAAAATGAGAAAGAGGTAAAATAAGAAGAGTACAGCTTTAACATTTTGGTGGAGCTGCTTCCTCCAGTGCTTATCTGTGATGTTAGTCACACACGTCTATACAAAGCAGTCGTATGTAAAAAATTTCCATGTAAAGAATTGTTTCCACAGTAATAATGAAAAAAAAGTAACCCAACTTTTTGCTGTTTATGTAGTATAAAGAAGAGAAAGTTAATCCTGTCATTCACAATACATTTTTTTTCTCTTTACTATCATACTGTATTTATTATAAGCATTACAGTGACGTGCGGTGAGGTTCATGGCTGGTGAGTCACTGACTCCTCTGGAGTCAGATTTACAATTGTAAGAACTGAAAAGAGCATCTTATTTCAGTATTCCTTCAAAAGCATGCAACTGGTAATGCTTCAAATCCCGTTCACACTCCGTTTGAAAAGAAGTGCTCTTCTGCCCCGTAGTTTGAAGGAAACATTTTAGCTCCAGCGTTGGTTTTCCATCACTCATCACCTTCTGTTAGAACTGGAAGTCCAGTTTTGAGAAGTATTTTATTCTTGAAATACAATCCTCTATAGTGAGTCAGATCAGGCAGAGCCTAAACAAAAAACTCTGCTCTTGACCTACTGGCTTTAGCTTGGCGCCGACTTTCAATTGCCTGTTGAAGCCCCGCTGACTTATCTCTGCACTTTATTGTGCGATTCTCTCACATATACTTTAAAGACATTACACACACTGTTGACCGTCATGCTGTATAACAAATATTTCTGTAAATATGTTGAGGAACAGAAATGGGCATGCGTTATGCGACCCAGTTTGTATTGGATCATGCAGTCAGATATGAGGCACAGTCCTCCACTGCCTCACCTGGGATTTCTGCCCAGGATTTGATCATGAAATACTCAAATTCTGCGATTTTTACTTAATAAAATGTCAAAAATGTGTACAGTCATACTGAAAATATATCTTTAACACAATTCAGTAGAAAATATTGATATATATTTCATGTACTTTTTCTTTTTTTTTTTAATCTTGATAGCAGCTGAGGAAAAACCGCACGTCACTGAAGCACTATCACATTATTGCTGTTTAATTAGGCTTAGGCCTAAAACCACCGTCGAACAGTTGAGGAAAACTGAGTTTGTCAGTAGATTGTTTATTGAGAACATTTAACTGTGATATCTCGATTGACTTGAATTGTATTTTATATTGAAAGTGATGATCCCTGGCTGTATCTGTGTCTCGTTAGTAACCACTACCTCCTTGGCAGTTGATTGGCATTTGTCAGATTTAGAGCTCCTTCTCCTCTGGAAAATAAAAACCATGCTTCCTATGAGGCAGCTCTTCCTTTCCTCAGCCCTGGCAGCACTACATCATTTTTTTTTTTTAATTTGGTGTTTGCACACAAACAACACATGCACCGTCTACACTCATTCATCACTGTCACTACCAATGACACTGACAATTAAGTCTCACTCATGCAGCTTTATTTCTATGGTTTTAGAAATATTTGTTGTTGTCCTCTTTGTTGTGATTTCTACATTTTAGCCATAACCGTGAGTCAGATAATGGCATCTTAAGAATATATGTAGGTGTACATACGATCATAAACACACGTGTAGTTATTCGCTTTGTTTTTCTCACAGGACATATTGATTCCTTCTTTTATTCTATAATGTCATTATTCGTTCTTCCACCATAACCAGTCCTCCACACAGTGTTTTTTTTCCCACTAGAAAACAAGCTTTGACTTCAGTATGGACAATTGGCCATTTCTTTATGCTGAAATTTGAATGAGCTTAATAACATACTGAGAGTGAACTGCCTATTTTCCAGGTGGAAAAAATAAGTGATATTTTTTAAATGCTGTGTGAGTCACTAAAAAGAAACACATTTTCACTTTCCTTTAACATAAATTGCGCTTTAATTAATCTGTTTATATTCTGATTATTCAGCATCGTTGAGTATTGATTACTCTGCGTGCCTCTTTGTATTGTTCACACAACAATCACCTAAATTGCCACCCGTCTGAACAATGAACCAATAATGGGTGATAAAGAATGTTTTTAATTATGTCTGGGGTTGATTTATGAAGGCTTGTGGGTGATAGATGTCTGCTGTCTTGACACCTTTATCACAGTGAGGACGTTAACGGCTTCTTTTTTTTTTTTTTTTTGTCTCCGTCCTCGCTCATACTTTTTCTGGCTAAGTTATGCTCCTTCTTCATCTCTAGCTCCCATTCACCTTTCATTAAGGCAAAAACTTAATAGGGTTTAAACATGTTTTTTCTTCTCCTCGTCTCTGTCACCTGGCATCATCGCTTCCACTTCAAACCACATCTCCTCTTTCCTCCCGCTTTGTCCTTTCCTGAGTCTGTCTGCATCTCTCACCTCACCTTCCCATCCTCTCATCAAACTGTCTCCCACATCTTTTGGATTCCAGTATATGTGCCACACCACGCCACGCCTGTCACTCCCACTCTGTTTCCGCTCGTGGGTGTGCAGGATATTTCTCGCTCCGTGTCACTCCCTGTTGCTCGCCATAGCTGCTCATCATTTCTGTGCTCTCCGAGTGTCACTCACTACGTATTAGTTCACGGCAGAGACAAATGGGAAAAAAAGGGAGTGCAATCTATGCGGGTAACTAAAGACAAGATCATTGGAGGATACAGAGAAAGAGGTTAGGAGAAGCATAGATCAGACATTAAAAGAAGATCTGGCAATTAAAGAAGAGTGAAACCAGAACAAGAACTAAAGATGAAAAAAAAAAAGAAGAAGTTCAAGCAAAGACGAACAGAAATAAATCTGGATGTTTGATAGATGTCTGCAGCTTTGTCTCTCGGTAATTAATGTTCGCTTTCAGCACCTTTTGGAACCGGCACCCTCCCACAACCTCGTCCTTGACTGCAGAGGCCAGACGTCGTATACCTGCCATCGATTGGATAGGGGAGTGCATGCACACATATATCAACACACCTCAGCACAAGACGGCAGAAAAGAAGACATGCACAGATTTTAAAGTGTCTGTCCTGGGACATAATTTAGAGTGTGTGTTTGTTTGTTAGAAAATAGCCTTGGTACTAAGCCAGATGAGCTGCCGCTTTGACTTTGTTTTATTTATGTTTAAGGTAATGAAACTAGATATTATCTGCAGCTGAATACAGAAGTTCTGCAGAAAGTGAAAAGAGCTGTGCCAATATTTGAACAATGTCTAAGTACAGTATTTAATTTTGTCTTAATATTGTCTCAGAGGTCAAACATCCAATTTGAAAAAGAGAACTATCATTCCCCCGCTGCAGATTTGAAGTTTTTTTTTTGTTTGTTTTTTTGCTCTAGTCATGGCAGATTTCCCTCTAGATGAAAATTTGATCTGTGGATAAATCCCGCCTGTGTCGACCAGCTGGGTGTAATTCACAGCTGTGTTACTTTTTGAGCTCTGATCTGTCTTTGTACTCTCAGCTTCTCCTCCTCCCCTTCAAACAAAAGACAGTACACAAAGAGCTCAACCTGTCTGTTCCTCGTGTCAGACAAAAAAAATGAAAGGAGAGCTCTGTTCTCAACCTGCTGGAAGACAATGTGTTTCAGTTTGGAAAAAGAATTTGTTAAAAAATGTCATTTTATTATCACGCTGTATAACTTTAGAGCTTGCATAAGGTGAACGTAAAATCCAATATCCACACATTATGTTTCTCTTTCTAGTTGATGACAAAATTAAAGTTGCTCTCAATAGACACACAATACACAGCAACGTTATTGCCAGTGTTGTGTGTATTTGAATGTATTAGATTTTATTCTGCACAGATATAGGTTGTGTTAATGGACAGATGGGTGGAAATCAGTCGATTTGTAAAAGTTTGTGGAGGTCTACCAATCATGTAACCACAGCACCAAGGGGTTCCCTGCTAGAAAACTAATCACGAAGCTAGTCAGCAGTCATCAACGAAGGATTATCCTGCTGCGTCTCAGCGGGAGGTCTTTGTCATTAATAGCTGTCCGTCTCCGTTTTCATCCTCATGCAGTTCTGGTTTCCTACAAAGCCATCCACAGTGTGCGTCACTGTGTTTGTGTGGACGTGTCAACAGGGACAGCCACAGTAAGTCAATCCGCCCAGTCCTAGATGAGATCTGTCCTCACTCAGCACTCAGAAAGAAGGACAGAATGATAGAGGAAAGAAGACTGTAGAGAGATAGTGAGTAGGACCGAGAGAGAGAGAGAGAGAGAGAGAGAGAGAGAATTCTAGGCAGGTCACCAAAAGGTAAATGAAGAAAAGATGGAAGTCTTGTGGGAACTACAGGTAAATGTTGAAGGAGGAAATGAGCATAGGGAAGAATTAGAGAGAATGGACGTTTGTTTTGTGCGCGCATGAGTGCGTACATGTGTGCATGCGTACGGTTATATAAAGACTTTTTTCAATCAAAGAAATTATTTTATTCTTTCAATAAAATTGCATGTTTTTTTTTTTTACAAATGCACATTCAATTCATTATTTAAAAAACTTTTTTTTTTTAAATTGTATCTTGTTATTCAGAGAAGCTGCAATTTTTCACTGTTTTTGCATCCTTGTTTTCAATCATATTTGCCAGGTTGCGCCGTGTAACCACAGCTTTATACTTTCCGATAAGAAATAATGAATTCACACAGGTGTTTTGACAGAGTGACATACTGGGCCACTCCCGTAGAGGCAGAATTTAATAATCCATTCTCGATGTCGAGACATAAAAAGTAATGTAACACAAGGGGAGAAGAGTTGTTACAAGACTGTATTAATATACTGCAGGCACTCTTTAACTTGCTCTCCTTTGCTGCTTTGCACTCTTTTTCTGCTAAACTTTTGTGACACAAAGCGGATTTGTGAAATCCCGTCGACTTTCATTGCAGCTCAGTGACGTTTGTACGCACACGTGGCAGGAGGTGTAAAGCCCTTAAATTAGCATGTTAGATAAGCTAGGTCTATAATTCACATGTATTAGCACATGTAGTATTCCACGATTAATCTCTTGTTCATTTCAAATGAACTCTGCGGGTTTCGGGTATGTGCTTATGCTTGAGTGTGTTTGCGTGCATGTGCTGGGTCTAAATGTTATGGATTTGGGTGGATTAGCCTAGTTTAGGGCTGATGTTTTCATCACCGAAGCTCGAAAACTTACGGATGACTCATATTTGGTCCAGTACTGCTGATGACATCACCATACATCTCACAGTCCTCTCCCTGGAGCTGTTTATCCAACTCTATATTTATCATCTTATCACACTTACAGAAACACATTCTAACTTGTGCAGTCGATTACTAACATGCCATGAAGAGCCCAGCAGCACCTTTTAGCTTATGTTAGGAACTGTGAACCTAAAGGAAAATCTCATATATTTCATAGCGTGTAAATATGTGACATGTATTGGAAAGCAAATGGCCTCTGGGAGGAAATTTTTTTCCTGATTTAATCTAAAATGTTCATGCTGAGATGACAGTATCAAAGTCAGGGCTCCCTCTTTAATTTGATTCTTTAAACTTTTTCAAAGGGAAGGGGAGTCAGCAAGGCTCATGCCCGAGTCCATTTTTTTTTTCCTATTGGAGTGAAATAGTGAGAGTGTTTAATGGTTTGGCTGAACACTGAAATATTAAAAAAAGAATTCCCTAAAATAATTTATTATAACCATTCAAATATTCATTCAGAGAGGTCTAAAATATATAATTCAATAAGAAGGTCCTAAATTTAGTCAACATATTTATGTAATTAGCAGATCTGTGCCTTTTGTGTCAATAGTAGAAACCGGAGCATTTCTATTTTCCATTTCACTGAAAGCACAACAAGGGACACGTGCCGAGTTCACATCTGTGTCTATTCAAGTTTAACAAATTCACTGTCTCAACCAGGAGGGTTTTTTTTTTTTTTTTTATTACCTTAAAAGGTGCTTATACCCTGGATACTTACGCATAACTGTCAGTGTTGTCAGCACACCGTGCATATGATAGATTTACTGTGACAAAAAGAAAGTTTTCCCTGAGACAGTAAGTCAGACTATTTTACAGTCTTGAGTGGGTTGAACTTTTTCAAGTTGTAGTTTGCTCCTCTCTTTAATATTCCTCACTCGTTAGCCGTCAGCGCTCGCTTTGCACAGAAGCAAGGCCCAGTGACAGAAATGTTTTTCTCGCCTTCATCAAAGCCTGATGCAGTGACCTCATTATCCTGTTCACATTTCAAAGCTGTTCTGAAATGGCTTCGGCACAAAGTCTCTCTTCAGCGATCACAAACAATCTCAATTACAATGAGATCCACCTTTCTTGCTACCTGGAGTATATTTGTCAGTTGTTGGGTTTTTGTTTTTTTTTCGACTATTTTAGTAAATTCATTGACAATACTCACCACACAAATCAATGACAATGAACACTTAAATTCAGGTTGTTTTTTCAAGTGTGAGTTTCTTTTTGAATTTCAGACTTTCTATCATCTTCAACATTTAAATTTGACATATCTTATTTTTCACTGGAAATATACTTATATATGGTCTTTAACTGTTGAATGAATTTGCACGAAAGGTTATTTTTATGAAAATAGATATTAGATTTCCCCGTTGGTCTATTTCTTTTCATCAAAATTTAATCCCTTTAAGAGGAAAGACACAATACTGTGAAATGGTAAATGGCTTTTCCACTGATTTAACAGTGCTAAAAGTGCTTTACAATGGGCACTCAGTCCATCCATTGGGAACAGATTGGGGTTCAGTTTCTTAGGAACATGAGGGGATCAGCCATAACATTTCCATTGAGAGACAACCCACTCTACCAAGTGATTCATAGGTGCCCTGGGACCCCCCTCACCACCCCACCTCGCAAGATAATTACTGTTGCTGAAGCCCCCCCTGAACCTCTCTCGCCTCCAGGGGATGATCGTATAAAAACTTTGAAAGCCACTGCATGTAGAAGTTGCTGTTTAAAAATGTGAGATGAGGTTTCCACTGATACTTCACTGACTGCACTTAGTGGCTCCGGTGAAGCTGCCCAACAATGCACCTGTGCGCCCAAGTCCAAGTCGCTGTCACCTCCCGGCCGGGGCTGTCTAACGTTACTGCGCAGGAGTTCATTTAGTTGACACCGAGACAAAAACATATCAGCTTCCATTAATGTGGTTGTGACTGCTGAGGCAGAGCTGATGGACAACTGACGCTCATGTCATCAAATGTGTCTGAGGTTGTGGAGGCCACGGGTAATGCACACCTTGACACAGGTGATAACAGTCAGTAATATGAAAACTCACCGTGAAGAAGAGAAACACTATAATCAAGGAGAAAGATGAGTTCTCAACTGGGTCACGTACTTTGTGATACCTTGAAATGTAACCATAGTCATTTCAGCAAGGGGTGCTTAGTGCAACAAAGAAACCTGCATAATGGCAAAATATCTATCTGTAGCAGGATCAATGTCAACGTCTGTGTAAAAAGATAAATGTGGGTTATAAAATTAAACCTACTTCAAGGAGTAGATAAGATTATCCGAAGTATTTTGGATGAAGTTTTTAACTGATTGTCAATGACGTGAACAGGTCTGAAAACAAAATGCTTCACAATATGTTTGAGCAACCTTAACAAAGATGCAATAAAAAAGAACAAAAAAGAAGAAAACATAAATATTTGTTGAAACCTGCATCATATTTAACATGTCTTCAGAGTGGTTTCTGCTGGACGCCCTTTTAACTAAGAACAGACTTGACCTTTACACTGCTTCGCAATTTCAGATCACTTTACACACCAGTGGTAATGGCTGCAATTCAAGAAGCACACGTTTCAATGGAATCCATTTGGGGTTCAGTGATTCACCAAGGGATGGTTTGACAAATGGACAAGGGGGACTGAGCCAACAAAATTGGAATTAGAAGATGATCCACTATACCATCTGAGCCTCGGTCACCCCAGTGTTACTCAATTGATAGCCACCAGACTACATTGACAACAACTGTTACTTTACCCTGTCCGGATGCATTACTCATGTCTCATAGCCGTAATATAATTGTGGGGGGTTTTTTGTGTGTGAATCTGTGTCATGACCTATAGTGTACCATGTCTCTAAAGCCATTAAATTAATCATTTGTAGAAGTTGTACAATGAATAGAGCCAAGTAATTGCTTGAGTTCCCTGCAGGACTAAAGGCTGTCCGACAGTGAGGTGAAGCCTATTGTACACTTTAACTGTAAAGGTACTACACACAGTCTCACTTCAATAACCAGAGCTCTCCCTGCAACCTTCCTCCTCCCTTTCAAAACATTTTAGAATTCCCTTAGTGAGTGCCATCAATCTCTGTTATTGGCAACATATTGAGCTTCTCCAAGGTTTAATCCTGGCTGGTTTGTCCTTCACACTTTTGCATTGGGGCTTTTTGTAGTTATAGGAAAAATTTAAATATAATATACATTTTAAGGGTTAGCTACTGAGGATAATTGTTGCAGATGACTGTTAAGGCTTCCCTAAAGAATAACCCTGCTTTGAAAAAGGAAAAAAAACAATAGTCCGCAGGCCACATCTGTCACTCACAGCGACCCTAGAGCAGATGCTTTTATAGACAGACCTAACGTCTCCCAGTGGACTTCAGTGCAGACACATCGCAGAGGGACGGATGGAATAGAATCTGACACATACACACATTAGTTATTTACAAGGAGATTTAGTTGACTTGATAAGATGTGTTTGACACATCTTTAAATACCAAATCTCATTAGCTTATCACGCATAAGTGTTAGTTTTCACATACACACTATCTCACAGGGACACTCACACACAAAATGCCTTCTCTGCATGCAGTGTGCGACGGTATTGTCGCGCCCTGAATAGAAATATATGTAGTGTGTGTGTCTGATTCCTCTGGCTTTCGTTAACAAGGAATTCAAATGCAAGTGAACTCATTAGCGCACAAGCAGACATAGTGCTATTTCTCTCCCACGCATACACACAAACTCTTGTCGTCTCTCTTTGCATCCTTGAGCTATAACATCATTAATGGCCCTTACAAGGTCATTGGATCGTCGGTAATGACACTTGACACAGAGACACAGTCTGACA